>LPNX010692326.1:0-47147 GCA_001517045.1 Pseudotsuga menziesii | reverse complement strand
TCGACGCCGTAGCCTATGCAAAATCAAGTTAGATGACCGGATCTTCCTAGATTGGTTCCTCAAATCCCTCCTTCCTATCATTGCTAAGGATGTGGCATCCTAAAGACCCCAGTCTGAAGAAGAGGCTATCCTTAAAGCACAATAGTTCGATCTCATTTACGCCCAGTCGGGTTATCTTTATACCATAATACCTGACGCCCCTCGCGACGATTCCTCCCAGCGCGATGCGCCGGGGGCATCCCACGCTGTCGACGGCATCATTGGCCGTGTCTCTTCACATCCTCAACCATTTTCCATAGTCTGTCCTACCCCTGGCCCTGACCCTTCGCAGGCGACCTCACAGTCTAGAGCACACAACCCGTATGCTCCCATGACACATCACCACCATACCCACGGACCCTCATGTCCACCATAGTGTTTCGGTCATGCGACTCCTGCTCACGCCCCCCCTGTCGCACCTCAGCCCTACTATCACCAGCAGGCTGCACCAACCCCTGCGGCACACCCACAATCCACTCCACAGCACTATCAGCAACCCCCTCAGGTTGCTACACCTGCGCAGCCTCCACCTACATATCATCCACCACAGCCGGCACCAGCCCACGTGCAACCTCAGAATCCACCTACTGTCCAAGGGCAAGTTTACGCTCAACAAAACCCGCAAAAAAACCAGAACAACCAACGCAACTAGGGCCAACAAAACCACGACAAAGGCCGAAATCGTGGGAACAACCAACCGACCGAGCAAGCTGGTCAACAACCTAATCCTCCCCTTAGTAATAATGCGGCCCCTGATAACCAAAACCCTGATCGCCCGCCCAAGCAGGCTAAAAACCCTAATTTGCGCACAAACTATCCTTGTTCTGTGTGCGGGGTCTATGGCCACTACACACATTTTTGTCCACAAATAGAGCGAGTTCGGCAACTTTTGGATGCGGATGTACACTGCCAAGGGCAGGCAGCTCCTCAAGCAACACCCAACCCCCCACAACCTCAGCAGCCACCTTTGGTGCTGCAAAACCCCTTACCAACCCAAGGCGTAGTGAACACTGAACCGTTGGCTCCCCCTCAAACTAACGCACCAACCCCACAAATCACTTACACTGCCCCTGATCAATCCATGTTCGATTTAGGGACCCACCACTTGTTGATGATGTCCTCCGATGAGGTCAACCTCCAGACCCGGCGGAACCAATATGGCTCCACCCCTGAAGCCCCTCCCACCGATACACCTACTAACGCTCATCCCACTGATCAGGCATTACGTATACCTCCACCTCCACTAGATGGTGCTCCCAGAGCGCCCCATTTCCCACTTCGTCGTATCCATAATAACCCCAATGCGCGGGCTGCGTCAAACTACAACATTGTCGATGACTTAGTCCAATCCCCCGCAGCCATGTCTGCGTTAGAAGTTTTAAAAAACTGCCCTTCGCAGCGTAAAAATTTACTCTCAGCCATTGGGGCTATTGATCCAAATGATTCGCAGTTAATGGCATTTGATTTGGACCAATCTGAACCCCGCCTGCCTTCCACTTTGGCATTCCAAGTTTCTGTTTCCATTCGGAATTTTGTCATCCATCGATGCATTATCGATGAAGGCGCCTCTACATGTGTCATGCCCACCTCCATCTGGCAGAAAATGGGATCCCCCCTCTACAGCAGTCCTCTACTGCGTTGCGAGCCTACGACGGCCGTTTAGCTCAACCCCAAGGCCTATTAACTAACGTCCCCGTCTCACTGGCTGGAAAAATTGTCCTCATAAACATCGAGGTTATCAATGCACAGCTTGATTACAACCTTTTACTTGGCCGCAGCTACATGTATGCCATGCGGGCAGTTGCTTCTACCATTTTTCGTACCATGATGTTCCCCCATGAGGTACGCGTGGTCAAGGTTGACCAACTCACTTACCATGATCCCAATGCCCCCGCGGCACCCGAAAATGTTCTCCCCATGATTGAACAACCAGTTTCGGGTGCCACCACCTCATTCGTTTCTTCTTTGGGGACGGGCGTTTACTCTGATGCACCAATGACCTCAACCTTCCCATCTATTCCTCCCTTGTCACCTACCACTGAGGTGTCCGACCTATGTACCCTGTCCCATAACACGCGCACTCCTACTACTCAACCTCCTTTGTTGCCTCAACCCCCTTTGGTACCTAGTCACATTGGTGCTACACCCATCCAAACCATTCCTTTCCTCTTCCCTCCCTCAGGAGTAGTTAGCGCCCCGGTCATGGCCACCCTCAGCCTTCCTGGGTTAACCTTAGGATTACCCGTTTGGTATCTTTCGCCTCCCGTTCGTCCGCCGACACTTGATGTCATCCTGCAACCGGTGCAACCCATTGTCACTACTAGTCAACCACCTCCCGGTGTCGCTACCCCATCATCCTCCGTGAAACCCCCCCCTCCTCTTACCAAACCCACTGGGGGCAGAGGCCCCCAACCTTACACTGCTGTCCCACCTCCTAAGACAGTCAAAAACCCCCCTATGTTTCGTGCTCCTTCCAAATGCGCGCTGTGCGACGAATTGGGCCATGCGACTCACCTATGTCCTCAGTTACTAGCATTACAGGAATACATGCAACTGCTTGACGATGACCCCACTATCCCAGTTTTCCATCTAGAATCAACCCCTAAGCCTCGAGACAAATCCCTGCGCACTAACCACTCCTGTGTCTTATGCGGTATCTACGGGCATTACTCACATCACTGTCCCAATCTTACCGAGTACAGAGTAGCTCTCTTTGAAATGAACAATCTGGATCTTGAGACGGCACCACCCGCCATTGTGGAAATCCATTCCCCGGTCTTTTTCCCTTCCGGAGAGGTCAATACCACTCTCTTTGAGATGAACAATCTGGATCTAGAGACGACACCACCCACCATTGTGGAAATCCACCCCCCGGACTCTTCCTCTTCCGACGAGTTTAATACCATTTATATGATCTCTTCCACCACTACTCCTTCGTCAACCAATCTGACGACACAAACATTCCGTACGGATGAGGAGATTCTAGAGGCTCTCACTGCCCCGGATTATCCTTGGGATGACATGCACCATCGTTCCTACTTCCTCCCAGATGAATCTTCCTCTAACACTGCCACCCAATTTGCAGTTGAATCCAAAGACTTCCTTCCCCCCAAGGTCGACTGGTTCAAGGACCCTATTCCTGCTCCTGATGCCTTCGAAGAGGGTAACATGGCCAACATCTCACCTGTCATCCAAATTGATATCGCTGCCCCCGGAGGCACCCCCGAACTTATCGCTTTAGGAGCATCTTGCACTGCGCAAGAGATTGAGGAATACAAAACACTCTTCACAGAGTTCTGTGATGTCTTTGCCTGGTCCTATACCGAAATGCCTGGCCTTGACCCTGCCATTATAGAACACCACATTGACACATGGCCTGATGTACCCCCTGTTCGTCAGAAGCAGCATCCCATCCATCCCTCAAAACTCCCAGCTGTCAAATCAAAGATTGAGAAGCTTCGCATGGCAGGATTCACTTATCCTATTGCCTATACCACTTGGGTTTCAAACCCTGTTCCTGTCAACAAGAAACAAGGCACCATTAGGGTATGCACTGACTTCCGAGACTTAAACCGCACGTGTCCCAAAGACAATTTCCCTACGCCATTTATTGACCAGCTCATTGATGCGTGTACGGGGCATGAAGTCCTCTCGTTCATGGACGGTTTTTCCAGATACAATCAGATCCAAATCCGCAAGGAAGACCAATACAAAACCGCTTTTACTACCCCATGGGGCACTTTTTCCTATCGCGTCATGCCGTTCGGCCTAAAAAATGCTGGTGCCACATTCTAGCGGGCCATGACGTATTGCTTTCATGATTTGTTCCATATCCTGCTCGTCTACCCTGATGATCTTACAGCTCATTCCCGAAAATAATCAAACCACCTTGATGACCTTCGGCAAGTTTTTCTACGTTGTCGCAAATATCAGATCCGCTTGAACCCACACAAATGTGTCTTTTGCGTTCCGGCTGGCCGATTGTTAGGTTTCATTATTTCCCAGAAAGTAATTACTGTTGATCCCCTGAAAGTCCAATCCATCTTAGACCTTCCCTCTCCTCGAACGCTCCGGCAACTCCAAAGTCTGCAAGGGCGATCCAATTTTCTTCGACGCTTCGTTCCTGATTACGCCACAACCGTTCACGGTTTCTTGCGCCTGCTCCGTACCCACATACCCTTTGTCTGGGATGAGCAAGCTGAAGCTGCATTCGAAGCCCTCAAGAAAGCTCTCACACAAGCCCCCTTGATCTCCCCTCCGAATTTCTCTCAGGACTTCATCCTTTATGTCTCGGCATCTGAGCATGCTGTGTCCGGAGTCTTGGTTCAAGAAGATGCCTCACACCAAGAGCATGTCATTTATTACGTCAGCCAGACCTTGTCTGGCCCAACCCTACGTTACCCATACGAGGAGAGACTAGCCCTAGCAATGGTCTTTTCCGTCCAAAAGTTGCGACACTACATTTTACTTAGTCATACCACAGTCATCGCCGATTCTAACCCCATGGTATATCTCTTAAACCGGCGGCTCCTGCAAGGCCGTGTGGCTAAATGGGTCATTATCCTCCAGGAATATGACCTCACGTTTCGAACACCTAAGATCACTAAAGCCCTTGTGCTTGCCCAGCTCATCACTGATCTCCCTTCATTTATCCTGGCCCCACCCATCTCTGAAGAGTTACCCGATAATCACTTGTTTACTATCTCGTCCGATGACCCATGGTACGGTGATATCTTGTTATACCTACGCACGCAAAAGTTCTGACCCACCGTCACTCGTAATGGACATCGTCGTATCCGTCACCAGGCCTCTCGCTACCTCCTCATAGGAGATGTCCTTTACCGACGAGGAGTCGACACAATTCTTCGTCGTTGCCTTACACACGAGGAAGCTAAATAGGTCCTTAATGATTGCCATAGCGGTGCCTGCGGTAGCCATTTCTCAGGAATGGCCACTGCCCAAAAGGTCGTCCGTGCCGGATACTTCTGGCCCACACTTTTCACCGACTGCATCACTGCGGTCAAGCATTGCCATAACTGCCAACTTTTTGCCCCCAAGGCCCGAACACCACCTGCTCCATTACACCCAGTCGTCACCGTTGGTCCCTTTTGCAAGTGGGCCATCGACTTCATGGAGTGTAGACCCTCATCTGCTAACGGCCATAAGTACATCGTTGTCGCCGTTGATTACTTCACCAAATGGGCGGAAGCCATGCCCACCTTCAACTGTACCGCTGAAACTGCTGCGGGTTTCTTTTTCAACCATGTTATCACTCGATTCGGGGTCCCTAAATAGTTAGTCTCAGACCATGGATCACACTTTGAAGATTCCGTTTGGCGCGAATTATCCACCTTCCTCAAATTCCAACACCATTTTTCCTCGGCTTACTACCCTCAAGGGAACGGTCAAGTCGAAGCTGTTAACAAAATCCTCAAAACCATACTCCAACGCATTGTTGATCGGCATAAGTCCAATTGGCACCATATGCTATTCCCTGCCTTATGGGCTTACCGTACCTCCACCAAGACCGCCACCGGTTTTACCCCGTTTCATTTAGTTCACGGTGTAGAGTCTGTCCTCCCCATCGAGTGTCAGATACCTGCCTTACACATCGCCGTTGAGCTTCTCCTTGATACCTCCCCCCTTGAGCACCGTCTGCTATCCCTCGAACAAGCCGATGAAGATCGTCGTGCCACTCTCCAGAACATCAAGGCTACCAAAATCCGCTCCCAAGCCAGTTATGACAAACATGTTCACCCTCGAACTTTCCACGAAGGGGACCTCGTCCTCGCCTATGACCAAGCCCACGACAAAACCGGTAAAGGAAAGTTTGAGTCCATGTGGCAAGGCCCTTACATTGTGCAGACTTGCCTCGGTAAGGGGGCATACATTTTAGCTGACTCTGAAGGCCACCCCTTCAACAACCCCCGTAATGGGTTGTATCTTAAATGTTTTTACCCATAACTGAAACCGCGACCTCATTGGTTCGCATTGTACAGTTTGCTCCCTTCGTGTTTTTTACCTTTTTTTTACCATAATCTCACATTCATCATTTTTTTTTTGCATGCCCACAGATGGACCATTTTCCACCTCGTTACATTGGCTTCGCTAATGGCGCAAGCCGCTGGTCTCCCAACCTGGCTTCTGCAGCATGGGTCTTGTATTCCCCTTCCGACAAACTGATTCTCCTTGACGGAACTTGTATAGGTGCTGCTACCAATAACCAGGCGGAGTATGATGCTGTGATCGGTCTCCTAACTGCTGCCCTCCAGATGGGCATACGTCACCTTCATGTGTTCTTGGACTCCCAGCTACTTGTCTCCCAGATCAACAACTGCTACCAGGTACGTAATCCCTGCCTCTTTAGAAAATTCTTGCGTACAAAACAACTCAGCCGACAATTTGAATCCATCACATTCACACATGTCCCAAGAGCTCAAAATAGTGTCGCAGATCAAATGGCAAATAACATCCTAGATTGGCATATCAATCACACCATATAACATCTCCACCATACATCATAGCATCTTATCTAACTATATCAAAAACCATAAAACCACATTTGCATCCATAGGGGCATCCACGTGCCTAATCATACATAAATCATGTCACATAACATAAAATACACAAGGGGCATCCACGTGCCCAACATCCTAGACTACTTGCGTCCACGTGCAACACATACATATAACACATCATCAAGCGCATCCACGTGCGTACAAATGATAAAACATCATAAACAAAAAAGTGCATCCATGTGCATAAATATATAGATATCAAAAATATACATGAGATATACATGTCCTGAGTACCCCTGTACTCAGCTATACAAAAAAATGTATGTACAATCCTAAAGCCTCTAAGGTACAGGCCATAGCTACAAAACTAGCGGGGGGAGTCCCATGCACTCCCTAATGGGAGTCGTACCCTGCATCACTGTCAGTGTCCGCTGCCTCTGACTCCTCTCCTCGCTCCTCCTCCGACGAGTCCTCATCCCGTCTGGGCCCCTATGCCCGTGCCTTGTCCGCCAATATGGCCACCCGGATCGCGATTGATCTAATATCCCGGGGTGCCCTCAAGCACTCCTGAACCACGACCGGATTGACATCCCGCCATCCCGCGTCAGTCACTCCCACTAGCAACCGATCTAACAGCACCCATACGGCCTCCAGTGTCCCTTCTGCATCTGGACGGCGCACCTCCCCCCGCCCAAGCAAAGCTGGAATGGCCACAGTCCCTCTACGCGCCACATGTCCTGGCGGTGGCCTCGGACCCACATCTGCAAAACACCATTTTGTCAGTTACCATATATCAACAATATATCACATACATAAAACTAGACAATACAAACAAACCATACATACCGTCTGGCCCCCATGCCTGTCCTGGTGGCCGTGGAGCATTCGGATCTCCTGTGAAGTCCATATCCCTGTATGGATAGTCCTCCAGCGTCAGTGGTAGCTGGAGCCACTGCAAATACAGCTCCTGCGTGAAGTATCGCCCTACTTCCCCGCCACCACGGCGGCGCATCATCTCTCCCCACCGCACCATCCGAGGCTCCCTCAAGCCTCCTGCTCTGACCGGCACCCGCGGTCGCAGTGTGGGGACCTTTCCATGAAGAAGGCACAAAGAAATGAACCATAACAAAATACCTTACCAGATTCCTTCGCCGCGGTCAGCTGTCGCTGCACGCAGGTCAGGAACATCTGGCCCCACGCAAAATAGGTCCCGGCCAGTACACGCTCCACGAGCTACATCTGACCCCCAGACACCTTCTTAGGTGACTGGGACCCCAAAATATGAACCACACATGCCGCCATCGCCTGTACTGCTGGCTCTCATAGATCCCTCACCAAGAGTGCATTCCGATGCACCTGAGCCTCCGACCGACAGAACCGCTCCACCATATCATCCATATCCAGGTCCGCAGACACTCGCGGCTGAGTATCTGCTACCCTCCCCAGGAAGGGCAACCCCATCAAGAAATAAACATCAGTGAGGGTGAGGTCCACCCTCTCTCCCTGCACTCGAAACGCCAGTGCGTCTGGCTCCCAGAATCCGACCAATCGGTTCAACAGCAATCCTGCTGACCGCATCATCGGCACCTCAGCGAACTTCAGCAGTCCGAAGAGTCCCAGCAGTGACTGCACCCGACGATCCTCTCGAACCACTGTCACTATCTCGTCTGGGACCTCTCGCTCCCTCCATATCACCTGAGGCATCCTGTCAAATCACACAACGAAATCCCATCAGACTCATCCCAAAATAATCGACCTTCCCTTTCATCCAAAAAACCAGAACAACTCAGCCCCCAACCGCGGCTGTCCGGCCTACAACCGCGGTCTTCGATGGTGGCTGTCAAGCCTACAGCCGTGGCCTCCGACCGCGGCTGTTAGGCCTACAGCCGCGGCCTCCGACCGCGGCTGTCAGGCCTACAGCCGCGATCCCCGACCGCGACTGTCAGGCCTGAACCCGCGGTCCCCAACCACGGCTATCCCGGTCTAAACCCACGGTCTGAGACCGCGGTTTCGACCCCCTAACCCGCGGTCCACCCACGTGGACCATACAAATCATCCCCTGGGACCCACTACCCCCCCCCCCCAAACCCAAAAACAATGCAGGTATGAGTTTAACGAAATACCTCTATCTCCTGACTCCACAATCGACTGGTCAGATCGTCTAGAAATGACGCCTAAGCTCTGGTCCACTGCAATCACGAGTCAACATCCACTAGTCAAATGACACATGTCATGTTGGGCCCACTTACTATTTATAAGTCCGTTGAATTTTCTCTTGTTTGGCCATTTTGAACCCAGACGAAGTCCGTTTTCGGAACCGTTTCCACCATTGGAATCAACACGACAAAACCATCACAATGGTCACCTCATTGCATTATTTTGTGCTACACCATTTTTTGCCCATTTTTTCGATACCAATAGGCATCTTGGTTTGCACGCTAATTCGGTCGCTCTCCGTTTTTAAAACTTTTTGTATCGCCGGATTCATTTTTCCGAGCTCGTGATGATGCTTGAGATCATTTCTCGCTCTCACTTGGTACAATTTCAACAATGCGTCCCTACGCCTTGCCGCATCAATTTGCGCGCCACATCAGCCGTCATCAGATTATTTCACACTTTTTACATGAGCCATCCACTCCTGTCATACTGCAAATGTTTCGTTATTTTGCCACCATTCATTCACCCCGCAAGGAGGCCCACCAGTGTTCCCCCCCACCCTCAGTCCTGGTCATCATAAATATTCCTTGATTGAACACTTCCTCCTTGCCTGGCCATTAATTCAGAGTCTTCTTATTTGCTTTCAAACTCCTTAAAATTGAAAGCAACCATGAGCATGAACTGTCATGCGCTCGTAAAATCCACACGACAGTACCATTCCATCATTTCAGAGTCTTCTTATTTGCTTTCAGACTCCTTAAAATTGAAAGCAACCATGAGCATGTACTGTCGTGGGCTCGTAAAATCCACACGACAGTATCATTCCATTACTTCAGAGTCTTCTTATTTGCTTTCAGACTCCTTAAAATTGAAAGCAACCACGGGCATGAACTGTCCTGGGCTCGTAAAATCCACATGATAGTACCATTTTATATCCACACTTCTTCTAGTTCCCTAACCCATGAAGAAATCCCCCCGCGCCTCTTGGCGCTATGATCAATCCTCTCGGCAGCACCCCCAATCAGGTCGCCTTTGTTCAGAGTATTCTGCAATCTCCTGCCATTTTACCACAGCTTGAGTCTCCCTCAGCCCATTCACCCTCAGATCCTATAGCACTATGATCCCTTTACCACCAGTCAGTCTCATATGCTACCCGATCATCTCCGCCATCATACTCTGAACAAAGGAAGTTTGAGTCCACCCACTCTACTTGCCCATTTATTCCCCCCAGTTTATCACTCCCGCCATCAGTACTATCACAGTTCGGTTTTTCACCTCGCGCTCCTTTCAAGGAAACATCATTGCCTTGATAGTTGCAGGTCTCCCTCTATCGACGACAGCCCCTCTATTCCAGAGGATAGACCTAGAGGCCCCTGCGCCTTGGACCCATCACCATCTGTGGTGAGTGCCTACGAACCATTTTGGGAGGAGTCATCATTGCCTCTCCGAATAGTTGTTTCTCACATGCTCGACTTCAGCACCTTAATCGCATCGTTGAGAATCGCGCAGGATGTACATCCTTTCCATTATGTGTCGAAGACCCCGGATTTCCCCCGACTCTAGCACATTGGTGAGTCACTTTGGAACAGCCAGTTATATGTTCCTGTGGATGTCTGGGCTGCGTTGGAGATTGTATTCGGAAGCCATCCAGCTCCATGCTTCCTTGAGTACCCAGTTCAGTTCCAGATCAGTGTACCATTGCAAGTATGACCGTTGTCACTTTGATCCAGCAGCTCATTAGTTCCTTTGGAACCACATTCAGTCGCACTGCTATCATTCCAGTGCATCAGTTGTTCAGCTCAGACATGGTCAGCCCAGCAGTATGTTCCAAATTTGTGTCCCCTCTGGACACTTATGATATACATAGTGGTTTTCTATGTATCCTACAGGTCCCTCTTTTTGGGCCTCACAATTATTTTTATGTATCTTGATACGAGCATGGGTATGCCCGCCTCGTCCAGATGATCAGATGATTCCTCATCCATTATTGAGGTTATGTACTTTTCAGTCCTTGCAGTTGGTTCGAGATCGATGTTCCGGGCTTCAATTGGTTCCTTCTCTTCTCCACACCCCAGGAAAAACAAATATGACTTATGATGTCCATCGGCAATACGATGAGCTCCTACCCTCGCACATTAGGGGGAAATCTGTTAACACCCAAAAAGGGTTCACTGCCTCATCTGCCCCATTACATGGCTCATTTGTCCTTTTTCCTACCATATTTCCATCAAAAACCCATAAAACCATCTGAAAAGCCTCCAAAAGGCTTAAAATGCCTCCAAAAGGCCATAAAACCCTCTTTTCCTCCAAAAAATATCCAAAATTCCTCCAAAAAGGAAGAAAAAATATAAAATAATGAGGAAAAAGAGGAAAAAACCCTAAACAGCTGAAACCCTAACCCTAAAACCAGCACTCCACCACTATAAATAAGTGATGGAGACCCCTTATTCAAGATCCACAATCACAAGTATCCAGCCTCTGCCAAAATTGCTCGTGAAACCCTAGCTCACCATTGAGCTACTTTCACCATTGAGAGCCCCTTTTGGCCCATTTCCACCATTGGAGAAAGAGAAGAAGTAGCTTGAAGCTCGGAGCCACCGACTCGGATCACCACNATTGGAGAAAGAGAAGAAGCAGCTTGAAGCTCGGAGCCACCGACTCGGATCACCG
Organism: Pseudotsuga menziesii; assembly: GCA_001517045.1. Lineage (NCBI taxonomy): Eukaryota > Viridiplantae > Streptophyta > Pinopsida > Pinales > Pinaceae > Pseudotsuga > Pseudotsuga menziesii. The sequence continues at coordinate 35,763 of LPNX010692326.1, read as the reverse complement.
CAAAGGGCTTCACCAACCTTCACATTGGAGGTCAGATCAATACAAAATAATTATTTACTTTTTACTGTTTTGCTTCATGAACATGTTTAGATTTAGTTTTTTATTTTAGTTATAGCTTTTAATTCACATATCATTGAACTGCTACTAAGGAATCCATTGTCCTTAGTAGGTGCTCATTCGCACAAGCTAGGGGTAAAACCCTAGCAACAGTTTTGGCGACTCTACTGGTTTTTTAATTTAATTTATTTTCCGTTTTGTCCTTTCGGCCGTCGTAAACCGCCGTTTTTTGTTGCACAGTCGCGTTCCGACCGCGTCTTTCCAGCCCTTAGCTGTGACCCGACCGCACCTTTCCATATTTAACCCACGACCTGAGTGCGCCTGTTTCTTCCAAACCCGCGGTCCGCACGCGTCTTTTCTCCAGAAACCCACGACCTGGGCGCGTCTGTTTCATCCAAACCCGCGGTCCACCAGTGTCTTTTCTCCAGAAACCCACGACCTGAACGCGCCTGTTTCTTCCAAACCCGCGGTCCGCACGCTTCTTTTCTCCAGAAACCCGTGACCTGAGCGCGACTGTTTCGTCCAAACCAGCGGCCCGACCGCCGATTCGATCTGACTTTTGCACTTGTTCCTGCTTTTGAACCTAGCCCCCTTGCTGCCATATCTTCTGCACCTGCACAGCCATTTGTTCTACCTGCACTTTTGTCCCCCTTTCCAAATTTTTTACAAATTTCAGCATTGTTTATTCAGATAATTTTGCATGATAAAATTTTTCTTTCAGTATTATTCATNTTTATTTCAGTTATAGCTTTTAATTCACATATCATTGAACTGCTACTAAGGAATCCATTGTCCTTAGTAGGTGCTCATTCGCACAAGCTAGGGGTAAAACCATAGCAACACACACACACACTCACTGGGGCGTATGAATGAGACAGGAGAATCTCTCTCAAGTATGAGAGAGAGAACAAGTGTGGATATGATATGTTATGTTTTTGAGTTTTACTACTGCCATTGGTGCTCATTCTATCTCTGAGGAAGTTGCAGGGTTTTCTCCTTTATGGTTTCCCTGAGGAAAATTCTTTGTGTCTCTTGTCTCTTGTGTTTATTATTGTGCATTTTATTCTCTCAGATAAGATCCTAAGATCATATTGCTTAAATGATAAAAATCTAACACCAAAAAGGGAGGATATCGAGCTCCAGATGATCCTAAACCATAGGGATGACACTCCATGGACTTAAGCTTTGAGAAGCCTCTCAAAGCTTCCTCTTTTTCCTTGAAAACTTGAGCACCGCTCCTTTAATGAAGAGAACAGACAGTGTTAAGGGGGTAACACCTTTGTAATGAAGTGAAAGAGTAGTAGAACCTCTCTTTTCACATGTAAAAGGAGCATTGTTGACTTAGGTAATGCTTTTTGTCAATGGAGAAAGAGTGTTTCCTACTCAATACTCAAGCACCACTCCTTTAATGAAGAGAACAAGCAGTGTTAAGGGGGTAACACCTTTGTAATGGAGGGAAAGAGCAGTAGCACCATTATTTTCACATGTAAAAGGAGAATTGTTGACTTAGGTAACTCTTTTTCTTAATGGAGAAAGAGTGTTACCTACTCAATACAAGGAAAATTAAGAGGAGTATTGTTCTACCTTTAGTTTCTTCTAGGATAAATTTGAGGGATTGAAGCAGACCAAGGAGGACCTATCTCATAACATGATGGTGACGAGATTTCAGTGTAACAATATTTTTCTTCATGTGAATATATGAAAATGTGTAAGACTATGCATAATTGTTCATGGAGGTTAGTTGAGAAGATGGAAGATGTTCTATGAGTATTTATGAAGAGAAGATAACAAAAAATAGATCACACATCAGTAAGGAGAGACGATTTTGAGTGGATGATTGTGAGAAAACCATTAAGAAATAGCTCAAGCGGTTGAAAACCCACTTCATAAATGGGTCAATTTAGATAAATTATAGGTCGTTTCTAGAACAAATAAAGGATCTGAGCGATTTTAGGGCATGTTGGAATCATAATTCTCCATAAAATTATGTTATGTCAAGTTGTAATTGGTATTTTTGGAAACTTCTACAGTTATTTTTTCCTATAAAAGAAGAGACAATTCTATTGTCGAGGGGAGAGAGAGGTCTCCAAACACCTAAAAGGAACTCTGCTCTTCTCTTCAAATTGTTTTCTTTGTAAACCTTGTTTCTTTTGAAAGGATGGAGTAGGAGACACTTCCTCTATTAATATATCAAGTTACTTTGAAGAAATGATGTTCCAGATGGATTTTCATATATGTTTTGTAAGCTTTGTATAGTTTCTTTTTTCACAGTGATAGAAATTTCCTACTTATGCTGGTTATCATTGTTTTTGAATGAAATTAGGTGAATGCATGAACTTAGTTTTTTTTTGGTTATGCTTACTTTCCTTAGAATCATAATCTCTTTAATTTTAATTTGGAAGATTATGATGATTATGTTATCGCTTGATCTATTGACAGAAAATAGATTTAAATTTGCATACCTAAAAACTTCTTACAATTTCTCATGGTTTTATTCAATTAATTTGTAGAACTTTTTAAAGTCATTTAATATGTGTAAATTTGACTATAAAATTTCTTCTCAATTCATATTATCACATGTTTAATTTCTAAATGTAATAAAAGTTTATGATTAGTCTTAATTTTGGATCCTACAAGATAGACTGGGAAATAGATTATATATAATTGGTTTTCAAATTAGAATTACGATTTTAGTTTTATTTAATAGTGGAAACCTACAAGTTTTTAATAGTTGTTAAAACTATTTCCAGTTTAGCAGCTACTAAACTGTTGTTTCATCTATTGCAAGTTGCATCATATTTAACTTTACATTTTAGTTTAGAGTAGTTTATCATTTAAGGATTTATTAAAATATGATTGTGAGAATCTCTTATTGAGAGCAAACCAAAAAGGTAGCAAGATCTATACCCTACGAGAGTTATCCATTTTAAACACACAATGGGGTTGCATTAAGTGCCTTATGTGGTTATATCTCCTTGTTGGTCTCAGGACAAAAAATACGGCCAACAATCCTTGAAGTATAGGAGTTGTAGTAATTTTCTCTTTTAGTTGCTCAAACACTTTCATGCACTTCTATTTCCACTTGAAATCAATATCTTTGGTCAATAGTAAAAATATGGGGGATGCTACTTTGTTGAATCCTTCTCTGAATATTTTGTAGTATCCTATTTGTCCTAGGAATCTCCACATGTCCATTTTCTTGATTGGTTGAGATAGGTTTTTAATGATAGCTACCTTGGCCTAATCAAATTCAATCCCTGTTTTTGATATATTGTGTCCCAATACTATGCATTATCCCATCAATATTTTACACTTTCATTGGTTAAACATGTTGAATTTTTTTACAAGTAAGTTGATCTTTGATCTTTAAAACTTGAAGTGTGGAAATAATGACTACTTGAAAACAATTGAACCATTCATATACAAAAAATTATTCAACCATAACACAATATGCATGCTAAGGAAAACCCTCAAAACAATGAGGATGAAAATCCCCAACAAATATTCAAAGTATAATTATGATATGTAGCAGAGAATGTATTTTACAACAACATATTGTTTTTGGCACCCCAGGTCCAAGATAAGAGAGAACATACACCATAGGTGTAGATACAAAGAAATAGAGAAAATATATCAATCATATTATCTTTGCAATGTGTCCAACACATTAATAAATGGGAAGAAGAACTGCCATGTAAGGTGTAGCGAATCACTACATGGAGAATTAACCATCCATGTAAACTATGGATAATTTCCTTCACGGAGAATTGCTCTGTACTTTGGTTTCTTTAATCCTGTGAAGACAATGTACAATGATTTTCTTCTTTGAAACTAAATAATACCTAGGCTAACTTCGCAGTGAACTTGCCTCATAGTTGTATGTAGGATCACTTAGTTAGTTTGCTAACTTCAGTATTATCTTTCAATAGGCTTAACCCAAATGTCAAAACTTAAGTGTTGTATTTTAAAATCAGTGATTGTTAGTATAGATATTTTGCAAGGCTCCTTGAGTCCTTAGCCCTTGAAAATCCTGCGATGGGCCCCAAAGATGAAATAAATGGTGCTTAAATGTTAATATTGAATGGTTGGCAGGTGACCGTGGTGTGTACTCGGGTGTTAACTCGAAACCAACATATCACCATCGATGTTCTTTTGATTGGACGAGTAAGATGAATATTTCTTGGTAAAACTGCAGCGTGGATATAATGGGAGATGACCAAGAAAATATGCACGACCATCCATCAGATCAATGAACGATATTAAGAGCACACAGGTGAAGTGGTGGATAATTAAATGGGTAAAAGTGACAATCACTTTTTCAAAATCTAGATAATATCGGATGACGGAAATCAACAACGCATCCATAAAGTGCATGTACCATGAGGGGTCATGACCACTTGATATACATAGTTTATTTCTATTGGCCATTCATACTCAAGGACCTTTTTTTTAAATCGCCTAGCAAGTCTGCGTTACCACTCTGGGAAACTAAGGTCATTTCTGCACAGGATAGATTAAGAGCCCCGATGTGAGTCTAAGTCACCCATACTAGGTCAGATTGGCTAGTCAGGCCCAGTGTCACTAGTCACATCACACTCCAATAATCATTAAAATGACGCCAAATTTCAATTTGACTATCCTGAGACTATTAAAATTCCATTTTTATCCGTTTGTCAAGTCATTGACATTTCAAGAATCCAAGGCACCAACTAACCAGAAAACTTGCACACAAGTACTCTTAGTCATCGACACAGTCATTAATCTTGAAAAAATCATCCTCCATGCCATATTAATCGGGTAAATCGATTTTTAAGATAGTTGAGCTCAGTTTTATCATTTTAATTCTATTTTTTACCCTAAATTTGCAAATCAGTAAACCCATCCCTCAACTAGTTGAATGTTTACCGTTAAAATGTCTCAATCAATCCTTTAAGTGGCTCCAAATCTTAATTTATCCATAAATATGGTCATGTTTGTCCACCAAGCTAACATTAAAGACCCTAAAATTTTCCTTTCTGACCTAATTCAAACTTTGGTGAAGATTGATACAGAGAATTCTCATATTAAGACACCTACAAGCTTTAGGCCTCAATCCTAGCACACTTAGTAGGACCCCCATTCGTCCATTTCTCAAAATTCACAGTTTGGTGCTCATCCTGCTATTATTCCAGTCGAAAAATTGTGATGTCCTCAGATAGAACAAAAATTGTTTGTCAAATTGATTCTAAAAATATCAAGAGGATGTTTTCCATTAATGAAGAAGAAGACCTCCAAGATTCCAAACACTAACCCCTAATTATAAATTCATTGTCCTAACCCATCATATGGAGCCTAGGCACATAATCATGTAGAGCTCAAAACCTCCATATAAAACTCCCTTTTTCAAACTAGAATACAGAAATATCTAAAAAGGACAATGAAATAACAAATTTGAAAAGCAAGCTAAAGATACCAAATGTGCACCAAGTTCAAACGACAAAAATCCATCAAGTGGAGAAGGAAAAGAAAGAAATTTTAGCTATTGTGGTAAAATATAGAGCTTGTTTGGAAGAAAAAGACAAAAGAATCAATGAGTTAACCTTACGGATAGACACCCTTGAATTTCAGAAAGATAACAGAGCACAAAGTGTTCCACCATCCACAATAACTTCATAGGTTACAGAGTAAGCACTTGTTTAGATAGAAATAGAGTATCATGTTCATGAGACTATCACCCAGCCACCAGTAGTTGAAGTAGTTGATGTGGATACTATGGAGAAATATCAAGGTCCAGTTAAGCCAACCAAGATTGAAGAAGATGTACAGACCAAGATAAAGGGTCTTGAAGATCATGTCACCCAAAAAACCAATAGAATTTTTGAGATAGAGCATGATGTCAGTAAAAAGGATGATGACATCACTTACCTAAAAAGCGAAGTTGATGACTTAAATGGTCAAGTTACATTATAAATATATTCCAAACGGGACATAATAGCCTCGATATTCAATGAAAAGTAGGATTTTATGGATCTAATCATTGTTGAAATGGTAACATACATGTTATCCATGGACGAAATGAATCAGGTAGCTTTTACCTTCGGAGTGTAGCGTCCCCTCCCCTCTATATCAACATATAAGGGAGGAACGTGGCTTTACTACTCGCTCTGAAACCATAATGTCCATGTACCCACGTGCTCATACACCTAACTGATATGCATAATAATTTCAAAATTTATCGCTTCTTTTTATTTAAACACAATCATGGGTCATGTAGAGCCTTTAACATTCATGCTAAAACATAAATACCATTGTAACATTCGTTCCGCAGGGGACAAATCCTTTCTGCAACTAGAAAAATTGTTTCTGCACTAGACAACTTCTGCCTTCTGCCTTCCAATTTCCGACTCTGCGTAGCGAAAATCCTAAAATGAGGTATGCCCACTTGTCACTTTTTCTCTTTTTGACTTCCGACTTTCCAGCTTTCGATTTTCGACTTCAAGTAGCAAAAATCCTGAAAGGAGGTATGCTCACTTGTCACTTTTTTTCTTTTCGACTTCCGACTTCGGGCTTCAGAATTCACAAATCCATGAAATGACTACTTTCTCTTTCAGTTTCCCTCTTTCTGGCTTCCAAACTTCTGACTTCCAACTTTAGGTAGCAGAAAACCAACTTTTTTCCTTAACCTTTTTCTATTTTGTCGATTTCTACCTTCCGACTACCTCCTTCCGCAATGGCTCGAGGTGTAGAAATCCAAATTTTTCCTTAACATTTCCCAATTTCTCCCTCCTTTCGACTTCCAACTTCAGCCTTCAGCCATTGCAATGCTCCACCCAACAATAGGCTAGTTGTTTTCATCAGTCTCTCAACACAACTTCCACCCCTGATCTGGGCATGATTTCCACAAGGAGCTACGGAACAACAAGCTCACACATAGCCAAAAAATATAAAACATAGTCAATCCAACCTACAGTTGGGTTTATCAGACTGTTCATCTAACCCAATACACAATTGGGTTTATCTGGATGCAAGCATTCAAGCCAATACACTGTTGGGTTTATCAGGATACTCATCCAATCCAACTAATAGTTGGGTTTATCATACTGCATGTAGTCAAGCAAACATTCACATTGAGGACTATCCAAGCAAACTAACAGATGGGTTTATCAGGCTACTCAGCCAAGCCATCTCACTATCGAGTTTATCAGGTTACTCAGCCAAGCCATCTCACTGTCGAGTTTATCAGGCTGACCATATAGGGATCACACATTGCCAAATGCACATCAAGACATGGTCAAGCCAACACATCGTTGGGTTTATAAGGTTGATCAGCCAAGCTAATATACGATTCGATTTATCAGGATGCCTAGCCAAGCCAATATACCATTGGGTTTATTAGTCTACTAGCCAAGGAAATCTATGTTTGGGTTTATCAAGCTGCTAAGGCAGCAGAAAGGTAGAATGGCTAAGCTAGTGGCTCATTCACAGATCTAGGGACACCTCCATAAGATCTATCTGGCCTAGAATCCACAATACCTACACACCCAACACAAGGACATATCCCCTTCTCTACTACACAGTCCCTCAGGCTATACCTTTCCTTCCAGCTCTCTTCAGGATGTGCATAGAAGATTCACTAGCCACTCTTATCTTTTTGTGAGGTTCCTCTCTTCACTAGGTTTTTCAATCCAATTCATCGTCTCGTCCACTCTTAAGTCTTGCATACAGTTTAGTCCCAAACGTGGGAACACATAACATCAAACCACAAGGAGACACAACAACATAATGCTCTACTTTGTAACACAAACAACTAGGGTTCCACACTACTCTGTAATACAGAAAAGCACTGTAACACAACAACCAAGGTTCCCAACAAAGGATAGGTGAAGAGACACACTACAGAACAAATCGTTCCACGACTCAAGTTATTGAATCATGAATCAAATGGAATGGAATGGAAGAATGACCGAAAGCATTCTGGTGACTTAGGAAAATGACGTACTGGGCACGCATTCATGTGATTACTTGCTTTAGAAGCAAGAATGCGGCTTCCCCAGACTGCAATCTTGATCACACACGAAATGTGACTTCCATACTTCACCCTGCCCAAGACATCAACTACATCAATCAACTTCTAGAAGAATTGAATGATTGAGTATAGAGGACGAAAATGGTAGATGAGAGCTTATAGGTTCTCTCATCGACACTTGGCTCAACAATATTGGATCAAGGGTTTGAATATTTTCCCTCCCTATTCCTTGTGAAATCATGCCCCCATCTCTTTCATTGCAGTGCATAGCTAGTTTTTGTATTTTATTAAATTGCGTATTTACATGAAATCTCAAAAATATATTGTTCCTGACCATCACGAGAAACATCAACATCAACCTTGATCACCGATACATAAAACACGAAATCAATGGCAAGGCCTTGGCCTTAAGCTCCTCGCCGTGATTTAAATATAATATATACATCATGTTCAATTTTAAAACCATGTGGTCAAAAATAGGGTATTAAAATCCCCTCCCCATTATATTAGTACTTGTTATAGCTCAAACTGACACATCTCTGCATGTGACCAATTTCCCATGATTTCGTCGCATGTCGACACTTCATGAAAGTCACTAAAAAAACACCTAACTTGGAGGACCCATATCTCAAGTTTTGTAACTCCATTTGACCTCTTCTATAAACCACTAAAAAGGTGTTTGAGTTAGCTAAATTTTTTTGGAAGAGACCAAAGTCTGAAAATGCCAAGAAGTACCCTAAAAACGATATTTTTTATGTACACGCGAGTTTCCTTAAGGAAACCCATGTGTTGTAAGAGACTTGTCTACATAATACTCTCGTGTTCCCTAAATAAGCGAATATTTGAATTGAAACTCATATGTAATACATGAATATTTTCATTGCAACCCATGTGTGTCCCCTAAACACACTATTGATGTCTCTGCAACTTGCATGTGGGTCCTGTAGATGTCAAAAAAAAAGAAGTTTCTTGAAGTTTGGGTTGTTTGGTTGGTTATGCAACTGACTCCTTCGATTGTAACTAATTTGTATTTGACCCTACCTCTTCATAAGCATATAAATAGAGTTAGGGAGGTCCATGAGGGGAGACTTGAACTTTTTCATTATCATGCTAGAGGAATTGGAACTCTCTTTGCCCACACCTTTGCCATAGGAGCTTTCTCCTTGTGTTGCAGAGCTTGGAGGCTGAGTTCCTTGGAGAAGAGAAGTAGCAAAACCAGATCAAGGTTTTTTTAGGTTCCCAACTTGAAGAGAAGGTATATCTGTACTTTTTTCAATATTGATAAAGATGTGATGTCCTTATTCTTCCCAAATCATTTTTCAATGTGTGATTGAATATATGTTTATGATCATATGATGATGTTAATCAGATTATTATTTCATGTTTCTTTGATTATCATTGTTTTATATGTGGTCTTCTTGGTTTGAGGAAGGTATAATTCATTTTGTAGGTCTCTTGGAGCAAGAGGAGCGAGAAGAGGATTGAAATGCTGCTTGGATCAACCTTCATTTGGATAAGGTATGAACCATTCCAATCTCTAATCTTGTTTATATTTACATGCAGAACTATATGCATCTCTCTTTAAACCCCAGTACATTGATGGCCTCTTAAACCCTATCCATAGGAAATGTTCCTCTACAATAGAACTGGTGACTCCGCTGGGGAGAGCCTTGTATGTTTGGGGTTTCTCTATATTTCTTCCAGTATTTTGAAATGGTTCTAGGTCCTTCTTTCCACTTAGGAACACCTTCTAAATCTGATAGTACATTTCCCTTGCCTTCCTAAGGTAGTTTTTTAGCTTTTTTGGGATTTTTTCCACCCATACACGAGTTGCATATTGAACAGTCATGTGTCTGGTTTGTACATGTGACCTGTTATACCATCAACCCATGTACGACACACGACTTGTCAGTAGTACAACCCATGTGTGCCCCTAAAACAATGTTTTTTCCTCATTTTTGTGGTTTTTTCTATTGTTGTGGGTTGTTTGGTAGGTATTTTGGGGTTCTCTATAGGTACATGAATCCAGGAAGTTAGTTTCATCCCCCTTGGTTTTTCTTTATCTATGTGGTAAGCCTTTTTATAACATTAGGGTTTTCTCTTTGCTCTTTCCCCTCACCCCCTTTGCTTGGCATGATTTTTGGCTTATGTTTCCGATCAGTCTTTATTAGTGATCTTTATCTGAACTTAGAAGCTTATTGGTATTTGTTTCCTTCTTCTTTTGTTGGTTCACTTCACGGTGCCAAAATAGTTGACTTGTCTCTTATGCAAGCATTCTTTCCAAGTAGGGTTTATACTAAATTTAGGGCATTCTAGAGTCTGTTTGGTGGTTATGAAGCAGAGTTCCTTTTGCTTTGCTCTTGTCATCTGCATACTTTTGTTTGTAGGTATTTTTTCTTTTGCATGTATAAAAGAAAAAGAAAAAGAACATATACCTGTTGAATATGCATGTAGATTCAGGTTTTGTCTTTAATGCACTGCATATCATTATTTTTGAAAAAATAAAAAGAAATTATTCTTTTATGGCTTTCAAGTTTTTATTTGAAAAGAACGAGAATAGTTTTTTATTTTTGCATTTTGTTTAAACTTTGGGTCATAAAACTACATGATTTTCACGCCATTTTCCTCTCACTAAAAACAACCTTTTAAAATGAACTATATAATTAAAAATTATTAGTAAGTTTTATTTTTTAGGCTCCTACACCAACTAGCTTAGGCTAGACTTGTGGATTAGGGAGTTTCAACTCTTCGCAAGTATTTGATTTCAGACATAGTTGGCCAATCACTAGGTAAATCCTCTTATATGTTGACTGTATCTGGAAAGCTCCTCTCAAACGGGAGCTAAGCACGAGGCCCGCGTGAGGACCTGGACTGAGGGGACAACCCTTCTATTCCTTGTTCGATCGTAGACCAATATATTTACACAATCTGGGGACTTCTATCATTACCACCTCTTGGGCCCCGTGTAGTGCCAGTGTTAACAGTGTTTCAGGATTTGCTAGCCTACCCATGCGCACGAATCAGGATTGTGACTATCCCCCCAGGCTGTCAGTATAGTTGCGGTAGCATTTAGTCTCTTTGACATCTAGGGTTCATACACAGGTATACTGGAAGGCTATTTATGGTCTACCTTGGACGGGCTTGGAATGTAACCCCGCTAGAAGGTGTAGGAGGTAGGTTGGGTGATTCCTCTGCTTGTTCCTAAGAACATCTATAGGGACGCCAAGTAACTGTTTATCAACTTTCTTATGGAGGGAATATCATATACATGTTTTCCTATTTGGTTTTAGGAATGTTTTAGTGAGTGTTGTGTGGTTTTTCTGTACTTAGTTTTCCTTCAGGTGTGTACTTTGTAGTTAGTTTTCCTTTAGGTGTGTACTTTGTACTTTTGGTTTCCTATCGACATCAAAATTTGTATTAATGTTTGAAACTATGTCTAACACCCCTTTGAACACCAACCAAGAGATCCCCATGCTGGCAACTCCTTGTACTATTCCTCTCATAGGGAATGTTGGTGTTCCTTTGATGGCCACCCTGAATTCGCCTGGATTCACACTAGGGATATCGGTGTGGTTATTCTCCACTCCAACTATCCTGAATGCTCCTGATGCTTCCCAAGTAAGATCCTTATCTCAATGGCATCAAAACATTGCTTCCCCTTCACCTGTAGCTTCTCCTCCTCCTTCTACGGCATGCGGTGAAAGTACTGATACTAGTAACCGATGGTCTAAAAGGAGTAAAATAAGGAGGAATAAGAAGAATACACATAATAAAGGGGGCACCCTTTCAACCTCTACAAGTCAAGTTGAACCTCACCACCCAGCCTATGCAGTTTATGTTGGGGGAACCTATCCAACCTCTGCAAGTCATGTTGGATCTCGGCACTCAACCTATGCAATTCAAGTTGATATTCACCATCTAGCCTCTATTGATCATGCTGGTGGGATCCTACCAACCTTTCCAAGTCATGTTGGATCCAGTCACTCATCCTCTATAGTTCATGTTGAGGGAACCCATTTAATCTTTGATGTTCAAGTTGAACCTCCCCATCCAACCTCTACAATTCATGTTGGATCCATCCACCCAGCCTCTGAAGTTCATGTTGGGGGTACACACTCAATTGTTGCAAAGCATGTTGATCCTAACCATTCAGCCTCTACAGGTCATGCTGTCGGTGCTCGTCCAACCTCTACAAGTCATGTTGGACCCAGTCTCTCAGCCTCTGTAGGTCATGTTGGGGAAATATCTCAGCCTCTGTGGTTCATGCTGAAAAAAATCAGTCAGCCACTACGATTCATGTTGACACTGTTGAAAAGAATACCCGTTCAAAACACAAGCCCAAGTTTCCTTGTAAGCTTTGTGATGGAGACCACCTTACTTATAAATTCCCTTCAATTTGGTTTCATGGTCATCTCATTTTTTAACATTCTAAAGTCTCTCAATAGCCAGCCTCTCTTGGTCAAGTTGGACCCAGTCACCCAGCCTCTGGTGGTTATGCTGGGGGAAAACTCTCAACCTCTGTTGATCATGTTGAGAGAAAATAATCATCCACTGCTAGTCATGTTGACACCATTGAGAAAACTGGTCGTTCAAAGTGAAATCTTAAGTTCCCTTATAAGCTATGCGAGGGAGATCATTGTAATTACCAGTTCCCTTCTATCACAAAGGTGCAAAGAGTGTGGTCTAAGACTCAATAATTTCCTTCTCATGAACAACCTATAGTTTCTCAACAACCTACTCAACCTTTGGTTGATCTAGTGGTTGAACCTTCCTAGTATTTGGTTCACCCCACTCTTCTTTTGGAGAATGACCCTTAGGTGATTGAACCAATGTCATCTTTGGTCAATCCCGCTCTCCCTTCAGAGAGTGACTTTCATGAAGCAGTTGAATCGATTCCATTATCGATTTATCCCACTCTTCCTTTGGAGAGTGAAGTGTCTGCTAGTCACATTTTCTTCACTTCTAGTTTAGAACTTACTGAATAAGGGGGCAATCTACTCACTTCGGATCAACCCCCACCAAGCTCTCAGATTGCTTCCTTTGATTGGGATAGCCTAGTTGAGCCATGCCTTCCTTTTGATACACCTTTCCATATAAAGCTCAAAGTTGAACAATACATGATTGATCGTTGTATTGTTGATGAAGGAGCCTCATTTAGTATCTTGTATGCTCGTGCTTGGTGAGGCATGGGATCTCCCAGCCTTGTGTCGACTACTAGTCAGTTACTGGAATTTGATAGAAGAACTAGTATAGCCTTATGAATTCTTGCTCAAACACTTGTTACCTTGGGTGGGAAGACTGTATTAGTTGACTTCATGGTGATAGAATACCCCTTGGACTTCAATATGCTCCTTGGACATGATTATGTCTACTCCATGAAAGTTGTGGTGTCAACATTATTTTGTGTGATGTACTTTCATCATGGTGAAAAAATTGTCACTATCGGTCAGTTGGATTTTCTTGATCCGTCTCCTGACCCAACTAGAGACCAAGTCTTTCCTTTATTGATTCCCATTGTTTCTATAGACACTACCCCACCACGGGTGAGCCATGTGGCCTCATGTCCTTTGGGTTCAATTACTACTAAGAAGCAGCCTCTATTTTCATGCTTAACTTCTCGGGACTTGGTCCCAGCAGTTGACCAAGTGAGTCATCCTATACAGACTGTGAAGCCTGCTCTCCACTCTGTCGATCCATTTGAAAGTTTAGACATGTGTCTTATCTCGGATGATCTCCTTCCTTCATATGAAGTTTTCCTAGAGTATTTGATACAGTCTGACCTTCTTATGGATGTCGGTTTAGTTGTGACTAAGTCTAACCCTGATTTTCCTAGTAATCTTGACATTTCTTCTTATGTTGGTCTTGTTGATTCTTTTGACTCTCCCTTTGATCAACAAGTCAGTGATCCCGATGAGTTTGATTTTTATTATGAATTTTTCAACTCCTGTGATACTGAGTTTGTTCCTATAGACTTTATATCCTCTGTTGATATTTTCTTTTCTTCTGAGGTTGATCTTATTGATCATAAACCCTTGTATGTTTGAACTATAGAGTCCTCTATCATTGATTCTGCCTTTACTACACATTTTGTAGAAGATAGCAAAGTCACATGTGTTTCTGCCAAAGTGACCTGCATCGTATATTTTCTTTTGAATATGATCTTGATGTTGTTGTTTCTTGGATACAAGATTCTTAGTTGGATTCACAACTGTTTACTGGCCTTGTCTTGTTGTTCAAGTTGTAACTGCATTTGCATGTGCCCTTCTCGTACTTATGAGCCTGATGTTGGCTTCCATGCTTTTATCTCGTTGTATAAGCCCTCATATTTGTTCTCATCGTCGTTAATCCTTGTATCATTTTTCCTTTGCAACTTGACACCCTTTACCTTAAGGAGACGTTCCCTGAGTTTCTTTATCCTGCTCATGTTCATTGCATTGTGCATAGGTTTGTTCCTTGCACTTGGAACTAGTTTCGCCTGCCTATAACACTCATCTATTCACATTTAGAGCATTCTTTCTGCTCTCCTTTGAGCTCATTAAAAACAGTAAGGAGGATGTGAGTAAACTTTTCTAGACTCGTTAAAACTTCACAGGAAAGATATGGAGTTTCTTTAGGCCCAGGTCTAACCCCAAAAAATAGACTTGACTACCGAGTAAACTTGTCCATTCAGGCTCATTAAGAATATGTGAATGGGTATCCACATCGGTGGTAGTTTATCACTTTTTTGGACCATGTGGAATAATACGAAAAAGGAACACTCTCTTTTATTTAGAATTGAGTATAGTATTATTAGGTATAGTTTTATCACTTTTCAAGACCTAAGGGACTAAATTTATGAAAAAGGAACCCCTGGTATGAGCTTAGTCTTTTCTTTTTCGTGCTCTGGACCCAAACATGAAAAATATTCTAAGCGTACTTTATGCCTTTTTCATGCTCGTTAAACCCTAAAGAACAAAGCATCGATTTTACTATTGTGAGCCCCATTTCTCGTAATCAAATGGATCTTTCTGAGTGATCTTGCCTTCATTCACACTCGTAAAACTCAGGCTATATGTTGCTTTTGAAGTAGCGTTGGGTAGGTGGTAATTTAACCTTTTTCGGACCTCCCCGACTAAGTACAAAAAAGGTACGCCTTACTTCTAAAGAAGCTAAGATATTTCTTCTTTGGTTTTTTTTATACTTTTCTGGCCTAACAAGACTAATTTGGATGAAAAAACACCCCCTTGGAGTCTTCTTTGGATTTTTCAGACTCTATAAACTATGAAAACAACGTCGTGCATTCACTAATTCGGGCTTGTAAAATCCATGAAACAGTTCTTTATCAAGCATTCTTATGTCTCTTCTTCGAGCTTGCCAAAAATGAAGAAGGTCCCAAGTTTTCTTTCTTGGACTCGTTAATACTTTACATGAAAGAGGGGAAGGGAATTTCATTCACATGTATTTTACATCATGGAATCAATTCTTGTCTCCTTGAACAAAGCACCAGTTTTGAGTCTATCAACAGCTGGGTCTTATTTTTTGACATAATCCTGATTTACAGTTTTTACTCCTCCAGTTGGTATATTTTCCAATTATATGGGGAATATATCAATGTCTCCTACATTGCATATTTGTGTCGTTGGTTCTTTCATGTCAAAAGTTTCCTAAGTCACTTTTTGTGTCATGCTCACTGTTTAAGGATTAAATATTTGTCAGCCATTCTACAGTTGCCTTGAAAGTTTGTGTCATCCATTCCCTGGTATCAGTTCATTACATCATGTCTTTGGAGGTCCTTGTTGTGAAATTCAGTACCAATTCCAGATCTAATTAGTCTTCGACTTACCTCATGTTGGATGATGGAGGATGCGTTAATTCCTTCCTTCCAATGGATGTCTTCCTATCGACTACAACACATCTTTCTCTGGGAATGAGATTTAGAGTTTATGACAGTACATTGGGGATTGTAGTCATCAGTGGCAATTTCCCTCGCTATTGGGTAGTGGGAATACCTTATTGTCTCCTACTTGATGGATTCTTCAAGTGCTCGACTTCAAGTCCTTATATTCACACTTGTTAGAATATACTAGGTACCTTGGGGACCATTTTTTCATTAATGGTGTTTTCCCTCACTTTTGTTAACAGTTTTCATCATTGACCGGTAATCAAACGGTTTCCTCCATGTTCGACTTCAGCTCCTTTATTTGCATGGTTAGGATTCGTACCTTTTTGGGTGGTTTGGATTGAAGACCTTGGGCCGACAGTAGCATCATCATATTTTTCTATTGCCTAAGCTACGCAAGACCTTGTTACATTTTATATGACATTTTGCTGAGACATAGACCCACCTTGTATTCTTGTGGCTATGATCAATTGTTGAGCATGGATCCACCTTGTTCATTTGTGTCCATGACTCCTTTAGATTTGATATGGCCCCTTTTTGCATATTGAGCGACCATGATATTTCCAGCAGTTATACATATGTTGGATCTGCCTGTATCTTTATAGCGAGGATTTGTATATGGACTTTTATGTCCTAGAGATCATTTTTTGTTTGACATTTATCTCTCTTTCAGGTACCTTTGTTCGAACCTTTTCATCTTGAATTATTTGCTCTCTCCATACTCAATTGTTTCCTTTATAATGTTCTTTGGCTATTGTAATGTCCCGGTTTTGACCCCGTTACATTAGATGTATATGATGTATATATTGTAATGATCATGGTGTGGAGCTAAAGGCCAAGGCCCCACCATTGATCAGTAATGCTATGTTTTGGATTCAAATTGTCACCGATGGTATATCGAGGCATGCGGCATATATTATGATGGTCATCATGTAAAATATGCATCATAATTAATTAATGGACACAACCAGCTACGGTCGCGGCAACTAAATCGAATGGGGCATGATTTCCTAAGGATAAGGGGGGGTGAAATATTTAACCTATGGGCCAATGGGGAAAAGCCAAATGTCTATGAGGAAACCCATCAAACTGTCAACTACGTTTCTTGTCTTTTTCCCCAATCATTTATTTCTGCCAGAATGTGGTTGAGTTAGTTATTGCATGGAATGGGAAGAGTATGGGAAAAAATTTGAATTGGGCAGAGGCCCATTTTTGAAAAACGTGTTCTGACTTCCTTGGCAAGGAAAATGCCCAAAAACGTATGCCGTTCTGCCATGCATCCACGTTTTCCATTTTTCCTCACCATTCTCCTTCACGTTGGGGTTTTTGGGCAGCAGCTGGAGTTTTTCATGTGTCTTTCATTCCACGTTTTTGGTTGTTGGCTTCATTTTTCCCATGGATTGGAGGTCATTTTTGTAGTGCCAGGGATTGGGTTGTCTTCCTCACGTTTTGGGAGCTGCTGGTGCATTTTTCCATTCACGTTTTTGTAGCTTCATGTGTTTTTACCATGGCTGTGAAGGGCCATTCATGTTTATGGTTATCTCACCGACTATTGGTCTCACGCACAGACTATTTGGGGCGTTTTTCCCTGCTGTGAGTTGTGCTCACTGACAAGCTTTAGGACTGTGTGTTTTCCGCCATGTTGTGAGTCATTTTTGTAGTTATGTTTGGGGACTGTTGTAGATGGGTTGAAGTCGTTTTTCCCTGGTTTAAGCCGTAATAGCTAAATTAATTGCCGGAGTGCAATGGTTGGTCTTCGGACTGTGAGAGGAGCAGAGATGTTGGCTTAGATTTGCTTGATAAACCTGGTGGCTGGAAAACACACAGATAGAGCTAGAGGGCTGGCCTTCTTCTCCATCACCCCTGAATAGCACTGGAAGGGAATGCAGGGCCTGAGGGACTGGGTAGCAGAGAAGGGACTGATTCTTTGTGTTGGGTGTGTTTGGGTGTCTTAGAGGTCAGGCTAGTTCTGGTGTAGGTGTCCTTGGCTCTGTAATGAGCTCACCAGCTTAGCAATTTGCCTTCTCCAGCTCCTTAATAGCCTGATAAACCCAACTGTGTTGGCTTGGCTATGTTTTGTATATCCCTGGCTATGTGTGAGCCTGCTAGTTCCCTTATTCCTTGGAGAATCATGCCCAGCTCGGGGGTGGCAGCGTTGCTAAGAGATTGATGAGCACGCTGGCCTATGGTTGGGTGGAACGTTGCAGCGGCGTAGATGGTTGCGGATCAAGTTCATCATAAGATAAGTGATCTTGTTTATTTTGCCTCTGAAATCTTAATTTACTGTTAAGGAAATTGAGGAACATGTGAATGAATGCTTGTTTAAATGCATGTTGATTCCACTGTGCAAGGTTAAATAACCATAGCTGTGCATATTTAAGTTCAATGCATACATTTAAGCATTATGTTTCCAACAATTTTTAATCCTGTACATGTTCATGGGCTGTTAGCCCGGTCTGATAAAGCTAGTAGTCGCGTCCTCTACGCCGGTCGGAGGCATGGGGATGTGACAGCATGGTATCAGAGCCTTGGGTTGCAGCAATGGGCCTCTATGGGCCAAGGAGGAGCAACTGACAGAGGTGTATCTCATTCTGCCCAGCAGAAGTCATAATATGAATGACTGTAAAAAAATTTGAAATTTGGAAATTTCTGTTTAAGTGTGAACAGTTGGAAGGTTTCACGAAGTTCCCATCCGCCGTTGCGGACGGCGAAGCAATTACACACCCAACGTGAAAGTCATCCGACCTTCGACGTCGGAACCATTTGGGAAAGCCACGAAAAATTGGCTAAGTGTTGGAGCAGTCGGAGCAACCAGTGGAACTGATTTCCGTCGTTGTGGAAGGACTGGCAGAATGGACGTCCGCCATTGCGGATGAATGGGTGAAGTTTCCCATCTGACCATTCCGGAAGGGTTCTCAGAGTTAACCTCCGCTATTGTGGGAGAAACAACGATCTTCCCATCCGCCGTTGCGGGCGGCAAAGTGATTCCGCGTCCGATGTGAGAGTCATCCGATTGCCGACAAAGAAGAAATTTTGGAAATTTGAAAATTTGTCTAAGTGTTGGAGAAATCGGAAGGGAAAGTGGTCCGACGTCCGACGTTACGAGAGTCCACCGACGTCCGACTGTCGAGTGGTTCTAAAGTGCCAAATCAGAAGAGCCGGTGAAGTGGGTGTTCGCCGTTGCGGATGAGTTGGTGAAGTTTTCCGTCCGCCGTTGCGGAAGCAAAATCATTAAGGATTCCGATCCAAAATTCATCCGACTTCCGATGCCAGAGTCGACTGACGCCCGATGTTGATATTCCTCTAAGTAAGAACAGACATCGGAAGGTTTGGAGCTTTTGGGAGCTGCCATTGCGGAAGGTTTGGAGCTTCCGAGAGCCGTCGTTGCGGCTACCTAAATGAATAAACCACCCGAAGCACAAAGGCTTCCGACAGCCGATCAGAGAGACAGCCGACAGCCGATTCTGCACAGGGAAAATTTGTGTTTTCAGTGGGATTTTTCCAGCAGAATTTAACTGTTTCCAGGGGGATTTTTGAGCTGTTTTACAGAAAATTTTCAAGGCCGAAAAAGAGAAATTGGCAGCGATCTAATGCGCCAAATTGCGCGAAAACTAATGTTTTACAAACAAACAAAAAAACGAGGGCGCTACCCTCAACCCGCCCTGCAGTGGCACAGGGAAGCCACAAGGGGGCAAGCCCCCTTGACCCCCGTCGTCCCCTTCAGATAGACGTTCTTAGATGAAGAAAATTTTGTGTGGTTGGGCATTTGTAATTTTATGATTATTTCCGAAAAAGGTAAATGTTTATGATTTATATCAATGTTATGCATCTAACAATTGTGTTGTCATTAACACGTCTGCAGAGTCATAGTCACCTTCCAGGGAAGTATTCCAGGTAGTGCAGTTGATAAACTAGAGGTGGTTCAGTATGAGGACCCATGACGGGTATGATGCTCGGGATTCTGATGAGCATGCCTGAGATGCCATGGGAGAAAATGTTCGTAATAGGAATGATGACATTGAGTCTAATGGAAGGAGATTCCAAGAGACCCCGTCAGATGTTGCAGCTACCATGAGAAGCTTGATTAAAACCCAGGAAGAGCAGCATCAGTTGAATGCTGCAATGTTACAGAGCTTGACAGACTTGCAGAGAAAGATAGACTCTGGACGAGGTGCAACAAGACCAGAAGGCAGTAAGAGCAGTACTAGGAGAAGGAGAAGGACTTCTAGTGGGTCATCCGATTCTGAAGAATCCAGCGGGGATTCAAGTTCATCTCCCCATAAAAGAAAAAGAAAGAGACACCATAGGGATCGCACTCGAGATGAATTCAAGAAAGCTAAACCTCCTACATTTGATGGTGAAGTAAAGACTGGATAGGAAGCTGAATCTTGGCTTCTTGGGATTAAGAAGTACTTTCAAGTGCATGATTATTCAGGAAACATGAAGGCAAGAGTTGCCATATTCAATATGAACGGAAGAGCATCCATTTGGTGGGAACACTTCAAGCAAGTGAAGAGGATCAGTGAAAGGAGACTCAAGTGGAAGCAGTTCAAGAAGTATTTCAAGCAGAAATACCTATCTGACAGGTATTATGATGACAAGATTAAGGAATTCCATGAGCTGAGATTGGGACAGCAGACCATGGAAGAGTATGCAAATAAGTTTTTGGAGTTGTTGAGGTATGTCCGATACATCAAAGATGAAAAAGTAAAGGTCCAACTTTTTTTGAGTGGATTACCTCGGTCTTACAAAGATCGAATTGAGTTTTATGAACCTAGAACTCTTGAAGAAGCAATAAGGAAGGCTAAGTATTGCTATGAGCAAAGCAAGGGTAAACCTGATTACCAAAAGACATGGAAGGACAAGAAGAACAAGAAGTTTGACCAAAGAAAGAAAGGTTTCAAACCTTCTAGCTTCAGGAATCAGCAGAAGCAGCCATCCCAAGCTGCGAGTAAGCCAGTTGGAGTGACCGGAGAAAATCCTAAGGATCCACAACAGAATAGAGGGCCACTTCAATGTTGGAAATGTGGAGGACCCCACATGCGTAGAAATTGTCCACTCGAGAATGAGAGTGCCAGACCAACTTATAACATTCAAGAAGCAGAAATAGTGGGTCAAGTAGAAAGGGCAGTTCCTAGGATTTATGCAGCACTGGAGGACCGCCAAGCAGATCACCAATAAGCTGTAGTTGAAGTAGCAGGTAAGATTCCTGAGCAATCTATTTCTATTTTGATTGACCCTGGTTCTACTCACAGTTACATTACTCCTAGAGTAGCGGATATTTGTGCTTTTAAGAAAGTAAAGCATAGGAAGTCTTGGTTAGTTCAGCTAGCCACTAGAACCAAGAGAAAGGTCAGTGAAGTGGTAGAGAAATGTCCATTGGTCATGAATGGATTGGTCACGTGTGTAGATCTGAATGTTCTACCGCTTGGTTCCTACGATGTTCTCATCGGAATGGATTGGTTAGAAGCTCATAGGGTGAAGCTTGATTGCTACAATAATACTTTTGAATGCCTGAATGAAGAAGGGAACCTAGTAGTTGTGAAAGGCATTCCAAAGGTGATTTCAGTACGGCAAGTCTCAGCAATGCAGTTGAAGAAGTTCTGTAGGAAGGGTTTCCAGTTGTATGCAGCTCAAATTTTGGAGGAAACGAGAGATGAAACTCCGAGGTTGGAGGACTATCAGGTGTTACAGGAATTCGGGGATGTGTTTCCTGATGAAATTCCAGGGCTTCCTCCAAAGCGAGACATTGACTTCACGATTGAACTTGTGCCAGGAGTAGCACCAGTGTCCAAGGAACCCTACAGGATGAGTACACCGGAGATGCTAGAATTGAAGATGCAACTGCAAGAGTTGTTAGAAAAGAAGTATATCCGACCGAGTGTATCTCCTTGGGGAGCGCCAGTTCTGTTTGTGAAGAAGAAAGATGGTACACTCAGGTTATGTATTGATTACAGGCAGTTGAACAAGGTTACTGTGAAGAATACGTATCCTTTGCCTAGGATTGATGACCTCTTTGATCAAATGAGAGGAGAAAAGGTATTTTCCAAGATTGACTTGAGGTCTGGTTACCATCAGGTAAGGATCAAGGATGAAGACATTCATAAGACCGCCTTTAGGACAAGGTATGGGCAGTATGAGTTTGTAGTGGTACCATTTGGTCTCACAAATGCGCCAGCTACATTTATGTGCCTTATGAATAGTGTCTTCAGCAAGTATTTGGACAAGTTTGTTCTTGTTTTCCTTGATGACATTCTTGTTTATTCTAAGAATGAGAAAGAGCATGAAGAGCATTTGAGATTGACACTGCAATTGCTCAGGGAGCATCAGTTGTATGCAAAATTGAGCAAGTGTGACTTCTATAGAGATAGAATTCAGTATTTGGGTCACATTATCTCAGAGGAGGGTATATCTGTGGACCCTGAAAAGATTGAAGCCATTATGAATTGGCCTACTCCAAGAAATGTGACAGATGTAAGATCTTTCATGGGACTTGCAAGATACTATAGGAGATTCATTGAGGGATTCTCCAAAGTTGCACATGCTATCACTTCTTTGCAAAAGAAGGGGATGAAGTTCGAATGGACATCGAGGTGTGAAAAAAGCTTCCAGCAATTGAAGAATATTCTCACTAGTGCACCCGTATTGAAAGTTGCAGATCCCGAGAAAGATTTTGTGGTATGTACCGATGCATGTGGACAAGGGCTTGGAGGAGTCCTTATGCAGGATAACCATGTGATATGTTATGAGTCGAGAAAGTTGAAGGAGCATGAGAAGAACTATGCCACTCATGACCTAGAGCTTGCAGCCATAGTACATGCTCTCAAGATGTGGAGACATTACTTGATGGGCAGGAGATTTGAGCTCAGAACAGACCATTGTGGTTTGAAGTATCTCTTTGATTAGCCTACTCTGAATGCTAGGCAAGCAAGATGGCTGGAATTTTTATGTGAGTTTGATTTTGAGATCAAGCACATAAAGGGAAAAGAGAATAAGGTAGCTGATGCACTCAGCAGGAAAATGCAAGAAATGCATGTGGCATCTCTTAGTATTTTCCAATCAGATTTGAGGCAGCAGATTGTTAATCATGTTGCTGGAGATGAATTGTATGACCAAGTAAAAGACAAATTGCAGCAGCAAAGTCTTGAGAAGAGGTATGAGGGATATAAATTGGAAGAAGATGGTATTCTTACTTATAAAGGTAGAATTTATATTCCGAATGTATCGGATTTGAGGAGAGTTGTTATGGATGAAATCCATCAAGCTCCGTATTCTGGTCACCCAGGATATCAGAAGACAATTGCTACAGCTAGAAAGCAGTACTTTTGGCCAGGTATGAAAAAGGACCTAGCTGAATACATCTCAAGGTGTATGAAATTCCAGCAGGTGAAGGTTGAGCATCAACATCCAGCAAGTTTGTTGCAGCCTTTGCCAGTTCTAGAATGGAAATGGGAAGTTATTTCCATGGATTTTATTACAGGATTGCCAATGACTTGGAGACAACATGATTCCATCATGGTTGTGGTAGACAAGTTGACAAAGGCAGCACATTTTATACCGGTTAAGTCTACGTATGAGGCTGGTGACATTGCAAATATCTTCATGAAGGAGATATTTAAATTGCATGGATTGCCGAAGGCAATAGTATCTGACAGAGATGTCAAGTTTACTTCCAACTTTTGGAAGGGGTTGTTTGCAGATTTGGGTACAAAGCTAAACTTCAACACTGCATACCATCCTCAAACAGATTGTCAGACCGAGAGAGTTAATCAGGTGCTTGAAGATATGCTTCACATGTACGTAATGGACAAACCAACCAAGTGGGAAGATTACTTACACTTGGTAGAGTTTGCTTATAACAATGGACATCAAGCATCCTTGGGGATGAGTCCATATGAAGCTTTGTATGGGAGAAGGTGTAGGACACCTGTGACTTGGGACAATCCAGTGAACAGGATTGTGCTTGGACCATAATTGCTCAAGGAAATGGAGCAAGAGGTTGTAAAGATCAGGCAGAAGTTGAAAGCAGCACAGGACAGGCAGAAAAGCTATGCAGATAAGCATAGGGTGAACAGAGAGTTTAGTGTTGGGGATCATGTTTACCTCAAAGTGAGGGCAATGAAGAGTTCCTTGAAGCTTGGCAGTTGTGCCAAGTTGTCACCGAGATACTGTGGGCCGTTTGAAGTGCTTGAAAGAATAGGGCCAGTTGCATATAGACTTGCATTGCCTGCTAGCACTAGAGCTCATAATGTTTTTCATGTTTCTTTGCTTAAGAGATATGTACATGATCCTAACCATGTGAAAAATTGGGATGCGATTCAGGTGGAACCCGAGGGAGAGTTCTGAATCGAGCCAATGCGCATCCTCGACAGGAAGGTCACAATGCTCCGGAACCGAGCCATAGGTCAGGTAAAGGTGCAATGGGAGCACTTCGGACCTGAAGAGGCTACATGGGAGCTGGAGGATGCCATGCGATTGGCGCATCCATTTTTGTTCAATTCTGCGGAACACTGAGGCGATTCCAGTGTAGCATTTTGTTCAATTTTGTAAGCACTGAGGACAGTGCTATTGAAGGGGGAGGGGAATGTAATGTCCCGGTTTTGACCCCGTTACATTAGATGTATATGATGTATATATTGTAATGATCATGGTGTGGAGCTAAAGGCCAAGGCCCCACCATTGATCGGTAATGCTATGTTTTGGATTCAAATTGTCACCGATGGTATATCGGGGCATGCAGCATATATTATGATGGTCATCATGTAAAATATGCATCATAATTAATTAATGGACACAACCAGCTACGGTCGCGGCAACTAAATCGAATGGGGCATGATTTCCGAAGGATAAGGGGGGGGGGAAATATTTAACCTATGGGCCAATGGGGAAAATCCAAATGTCTATGAGGAAACCCATCAAACTGTCAACTACCTTTCTTGTCTTTTTCCCCAATCATTTATTTCTGCCAGAATGTGGTTGAGTTAGTTATTGCATGGAATGGGAAGAGTATGGGCAAAAATTTGAATTGGGAAGAGACCCATTTTTGAAAAACGTGTACTGACTTCCTTGGCAAGGAAAATGCCCAAAAACGTATGCCATTCTGCCATGCATCCACGTTTTCCATTTTTCCTCACCATTCTCCTTCACGTTGGGGTTTTTGGGGAGCAACTGGAGTTTTTCCTGTGTCTCTCATTCCACGTTTTTGGTTGTTGGCTTCATTTTTCCCATGGATTGGAGGTCGTTTTTGTAGTGCCAGGGATTGGGTTGTCTTCCTCACGTTTTGGGAGCTTCTGGTGCATTTTTCCATTCACGTTTTTGTAGCTTCATGTGTTTTTACCATGGCTGTGAAGGGCCATTCACGTTTATGGTTGTCTCACCGACTATTGGTCTCACGCATAGACTATTTGGGGCATTTTTCCCTACTGTGAGTTGTGCTCACTGATAAGCTTCAGGACTGTGTGTTTTCCCCCATGTTGTGAGTCGTTTTTGTAGTTATGTTTGGGGACTGTTGTAGATGGGTTGAAGTCGTTTTTCCATGGTTTAAACCGTAATAGCTAAATTAATTGTCAGAGTGCAATGGTTGGTCTTCGGACTGTGAGAGGAGCAGAGATGTTGGCTTAGATTTGCTTGATAAACCTGGTGGCTGGAAACCACACAGATAGAGCTAGAGGGCTGGCCTTCTTCTCCATCACCCCTGAATAGCACTAGAAGGGAATGCAGGGCCTGAGGGACTACGTAGCAGAGAAGGGACCGATTCCTTGTGTTGGGTGTGTTTAGGTGTCTTAGAGGTCAGGCTAGTTCTGGTGTAGGTGTCCTTGGCTCTGTAATGAGCTCACCAGCTTAGCAATTTGCCTTCTCCAGCTCCTTAATAGCCTGATAAACCCAACCGTGTTGGCTTGGCTGTGTTTTGTATATCCCTGGCTATGTGTGAGCCTGCTAGTTCCCTTATTCCTTGGAGAATCATGCCCAGCTCGGGGGTGGCAGCGTTGCTAAGAGATTGATGAGCACGCTGGCCTATGGTTGGGTGGAACGTTGCAGCGGCGTAGCTGGTTGCGGATCGAGTTCATCATAAGATAAGTGATCTTGTTTATTTTGCCTCTGAAATCTTAATTTACTGTTAAGGAAATTGAGGAACATGTGAATGAATGCTTGTTTAAATGCATGTTGATTCCGTTGTGCAAGGTTAAATAACCATAGCTGTGCATATTTAAGTTCAATGCATACGTTTAATCATTCTGTTTCCAACAATTTTTAATCCTGTACATGTTCATGGGCTATTAGCCCGGTCTGATAAAGCTAGTAGTCGCGTCCTCTACGCCGGTCGGAGGCATGGGGACGTGACAGCTATCATCTTCCCCTCTAACCTCATACATTAGGGGGAATCTTTTATAGCTCAAAATTGCACATCTCTGCATGTGACCACTTTCCCATAATTCTGTTGCATTTCGACACTTCATGAAAGTCACTGAAAAAACACCTAACTTGGACGACCCATATCCAGAGTTTTTTAACTTCGCTTGACCTCTTCTCTGCACCATTGGAAAGGTATCCGAGTTAGCTAACACTTTCTAGAAGACACCAAAGACTAAAACTACCCAGACATACCCTAAAAATGACCTTTTTGATGTACATGTGAGTTTCCTTAAAGAAACCCACATGTTGTACGTGACTTGTCTACATAATACTCACGTGTTCCCTAAATACATGACTATTTTCATTTAAAATCATGATTCATATGCGACTATTTTCATTGCAACCCACGTGTGTCTCCTGAACACACGACTGATGTCTTTGCAAGCCGCATGTTCGTCCTGTAGATGTTAAAAAAAAGAAGTTTCTTGAAGTTTGGGTAGTTTAGTTGGTTATGAAACTGACTCCTTCAGCTGTAACTAATTTTTCTTTGATGCTACCTCTTTAGTAGCATATAAATAGAGGCAGGGAGGTCCATGATAGGAGACTTGAACTTTTGCATTGTCATGCTGAAGGAATTGGGACTCTCTTTGCCCACACCTTTTCCCTAGAAGCTTTCTCCTTTTGTTACAGATCTTGGAGGCTAAGTTCCTTGGATAAGAGAAGTAGAAGAACCATATCAAGGGTTCGTGAGGTGCCCAACTTGAAGAGAAGTTATATTTGTACTTGTTTTCAATATTTATAAAGATGTGATGTCCTTCTTCTACCCAAATCATTGTTCAATGTGTGATTGAATCTTTGTTTATGATCATATGATGATGTTAATAATATTATTATTTCATGCTTCTTTGATTATCATTGTTTTATATGTGGTCATATTGGTTTGAGGAAGGTATAATTCATTTTGCATGTCTCTTGGAGCAAGCGGAGCAAGAGGAGCAAGAAGAGGATTGAAGGGTTGCTTGGATCAATCTTCATTTATCTAAGGTATGAACCATTCCAATCTCTAATCTTATTTATATTTACTTGCATAACTATATGCATCTCTCTTTAAACCCCTATACGTTGATGGCCTCTAAAACCCTAGCCATAGGAAGCTTTCCTCTACAACAACATTGTGCTCAGTGCTTTGCAAAATTGAACAAAAATGGATGTACCAATCTCATGGCATCATCTAGCTCCCACGTAGCCTTATCAAGACCGTAGTGCTTCCACTGTACCTTTACCTGTCCAGCAAATCGATTCCAGATCACTGTGACCTTATTGTCGAGGATGCGTAATGGCTCGGTTTGGAACTCTCCCTCAGGTTCCACCTAAATCACATCCTAGTTTATCACAAGGTTAGGATCATGTACATATTTCTTAAGCAAAGAAACATGAAAAACATTATGAGCTCTAGTGCTAGGAGGCAATGCAAGTCTATATACAACTGGCCCTATTCTTTCAAGCACTTCAAAATCCCCACAATATCTAGGTGACAGCTTGTCACAACTTCCAAGCTTCAAGGAACTCTTCCTTGGCCTCACTCTAAGGTAAACATGATTCCCAGCACTGAACTCTCTATGCACCCTATGCTTTTCTGCATAGCTTTTATGTCTATCTTGGGTTGCTTCTAGGTTCTACCTAATCTCTACAACCTCTTTCTCCATTTCCTTAAGAAATTTTGGACCCAGAACAATCATTTTCACTGGGTTATCCCAAGTTATTGGTTTCCTACACCTTCTCCCATACAGATATGTGTATGGACTCATTCCCAATGATGCTTGTTTTCCATTGTTATATGCAAATTCTACCAAGTGTAAAAAAATCCTCCCACTTGGATGGTTTTTCCATAACATACATGCGAAGCATGTCTTCAAGCACTTGATTTACTCTCTTTGTTTGTCCATTAGTCTGAGGATCTTAGGCGGTGCTAAAGTTCAACTTTTTACCCAAATCTACAAACAGTGTTTTCGAAAAATTGGAAGTAAACTTGGTATCCCTATCAGAAATTATTGCCTTTGGAAAACCATGCAACCTGAAAAATATCCTTCATGAATATTTGTGCAATGGCATCAGCCTTATATGTGGACTTGACTGGTATAAAATGTGATGCATTTTTCAACTTGTCCACCACAACCATGATGGAATCATGTTGTCTCACAGTCATTGGAAATTCTGTAATAAAATCCATGGAAATAACTTCCCATTTCCATTCTGGGGCTGGAAAAGGATGCAATAAACCTGCTGGGTGTTGATGCTCAACCTTCACCTGCTAACATTTCATGCACTTAGAAATATACTCAGCAATTTCCTTTTTCATTCCTAGAAAAAATATTGCTTTCTGGCTATAGAAATTATTTTCTAATATCCTAGGTGACCAAAATACAGAGCTTGATGGATCTCATCCATAACAATTCTCCTCAATTCTGCCACATTTGGGATATAAATTCTGCTTTTATAGGTAAGAATTTCATCTTCTTCCAATTTATATCCCTCATACTTCTTTTCAAGGATTTGCTACTGCAACTTGTCCTTCATATGCACATACAATTCATCCTCAGCAATATGATTAATAATCTGCTGCCTTAGATCTAATTGACAAGTAGTAAGAGATTCCACATGCATTTCATGCACCTTCCTGCTGAGTGCATCAACCACTTTATTTTATTTTCCTTTTATGTGTTTGATATCAAAATCAAACTCACACAAAAACTCTAGCCATATATGTTTCCTAGCATTTATAGTTGGCTAATCAAACAAGTATTTTAGACCATAATGGTCTATACTTAGCTCAAATTTTCTTCCCATTAAGTAATGTCTCCACATCTTAAGAGCATGTACTATGGATGCAAGTTCTATATCAGGATTAGCATAGTTATTCTCATTCTCCTTCAACTTTCTAGATTCGTAGCCTACCACGTGGTTGTCTTGCATAAGAACTCCAAGTCCTTGATTTCATGCATTAGTACACACCACAAAGTCCTTTTCTAGATCTGCAATTTTCAGAATTGGTGCACTTGTAAGAATATTCTTCAACTGCTGGAATATTTCTTCACATCTTGGTTTCCATTCAAACTTTATCCCCCTCTTTTTCAAAGAGGTGATTGAATGTGCAACCTTGGAGAATCCTTCATTGTCGAACCTCCTGTAGTATCTTGCAAGTCCCACAAAAGATCTCACATCTATCACATTTCTTGGGGTTGGCCAATTCATGATGGCCTCAATCTTTTCAAGGTCCAAATATATTCCCTCCTTTGATATAATGTGACCCAAATAATGAATTTTATCCTTATAGAATTCACATTTTCTAAACGTTGCATACAACTTATGTTCCCTTAGCAATTTCAATGTCAATCTCAAATGTTCTTTGTGCTCTTCTTCATTCTTAGAATAAATAAGAATGTCATCTAGGAAGATAAGAACAAACGTGTCCAAATACTTTCTGAAAACTCTATTCATGAGACACATGAACGTAGCCGGTGCATTTGTGAGACCAAATGGTACCACTACAAACTCATAGTGTCCATACCTTGTTCTGAAGGTTGTCTTGTGAATATATTCATCTTTGATTCTTACCTAATGGTAACCAAACCTCAAGTCAATCTTTGAAAACACCCTTTCTTCTCTCATTTAATAAAAAAGGTCATCAATTCGAGGTAAAGGGTATTTATTCTTCACAGTAACCTTGTTCAACTATGTGTAATCAATACATAACCCAAGTGTCCCATATTTCTTTTTCACAAACAGAACTAGTTTTCCCCAAGGATACACACTAGGCCTGATATATTTCTTTTCCAACAACTCTTGCAGATGCATTTTCAACTCTAGCAATTTGGGTGTTCTCATCCTATAGGGTGTCTTGGAAACTGGTGCTCCTCCAGGAACAAGGTCAATTATAAAATCAATGCCTCTCTTTGGAGGAAGCCCTGGAATTTCATCATGAAAAAAAATACCTGAATTCTTGCAATACATGAATGTCCTCCAACCTAGGAGTCTCATTCTCCATTTCCTCCAAAACATGGGTTGCATACAATCTACAACCTTTCCTATATAACTTCTTCAGCTACATTGCTGAAATCTGCCTAACAGCAATCCCTTTGGAATTCCTCTTACAACCCTTGGGTTTCCTTCTTCATCCATGCATTCAAATGTCTTATTGTAATAGTCAAGCTTAACTCTGTGCACTTCTAACCAGCCCATTCCAATGAGAATATCATAGGAACCAAGTGGTAGAACATTCAAGTATGCATAGGTTACTAACCCATCCATTATTAATGGACATTTCTCTACCACTTCACTAACGTTTCTCTTAGTTCCAGTGGCTAGTTGAACTAACCATGATTTTCTATGCTTTAATTTCTTAAAATCATGAATCACAACTGTTGTTCAGGAATAAACACCTTATAACCGAAGGTCTGGGGTTACCAATGTACTCTTAAAACTTGCAAGCAATCAACTTTAAAGTATAGAAAGGGAACAAGAAGATAGGATGGACTCACCCGATTCACAACGGTTGATCCAAGCTTTGTCTTTTCCCGCTCTGCTTCTCCTCCAAAGCTTTTAGGGATGTTTCTCCTTTACCTGTAAAGAGCAAATCCTCCAAGTGCAAGCTTATACATGTATATAGGATAGGTTAGATAAACAGTATATAGAGTGCTTAATCATAAATATTCATCAAACCATGACACATGAAAGACATTCAAAACACATTTGGAATAAGGATTCTCTTTATTAACAATAGTGAATGAGTTAAGGTTACAACCCAACGCCTGAAACAAGGACTCCTCTGCAACCAAAGGATTCTGAGTTCTATTGCTCCAAAGACTTCTGAATAGATACCACCATCATAACTTTGCTCTCCAAGTATGATTTATTAATACCCTCCCCAACGCCTTTATTTATACTTAGTGAAATAAGGCAGTTTCGAGGCTTGAGGAGGTTGAGACAGTTAAGATGGTTATAGTTAAGGGCTTAACAAATCTCAAATAATTGCAATTTATTATTTTTAATGTCAAAGGAAAGCGTACGCGAGTATTGATACTAGCAACCCACGTATGACATGGGAGTTTCTTTAAGGGAAACCCACATACAGATCTGTACGCAGGTTGTAATGACAAATACTCGCATACAGTACGCGACATGCTATAGGAAAAGTCACGTATGTACATAGGTTGCTTATAGGAAAAGTCATGTACAGCAATTGACATTGTAAAAGGTAAACATGGCAAGCTGGATGGATAATGAATGTATTTCATAGCATGCCCATCTATAGTGTTTTAGGCAACCTTCAATCCATAAATGTCCTTTTTTGCACCAACATAGGAAATGGCGGCACTCGGACGGAGAAGTGCCATTTGGGTAGATAACAGATGCCCCCTATTGTGTGAGGTCAGAGGGAAGCGATGGCTAAAATACATTATAATATTTATCTTTGGAGAACTCAAAAATCCAATGGAGCAGAGGTAGTACCTAAAACAAATACATAATGGTGTCATATACAAAGTTATATCTGAGGATGTTATGTTCAATATACTGGAACACTAGCTCCTCTACAATATTTGAGTACATCATGTGATACGGGTACAAGACCACGTATATTACAAAGGTGGATCAAAGCCACAATATACAATAATGATGAGTCTTCAAAAATCTAGAAGCTGTGGACATAAATGGAACATAATCTTGCGCAACTTAGTCCATAGATGAGGAACTAAGGTCTTCATATGCAATCCCAAAGAACCAATACAATCCAAGCCATGTGAATAAATGTAGGTTGAAGTCGAACATGTAAAGGATTCAATAGTTTTTCAATCAATAGGTGATAATTGACAACTGAAGCAAATGAATCCTGAGGTACTATCATCAAAACTCTAGGTCTTCGTCGTCAGGAAGTACTGAAGCGGAACCATATTGTGATAAGTTAGGCAATAGATCCTCCAATGGATCACAAGAGTGACTAGGAACTGGGAAAAGGAAGGGAGACACAAGAGATAACAGATATAACAATGATGGGATCAGGATAACGATCAAACATTGGGTTGAGTCCTTGAACAGTGGGCACGACACAAAGATGACCTGAGGTAGCTTTTAACTTTATAGATAGAACGACTAGACTTATCTGTCATGTAGGAGACATGATCAGATTCCCCAGGTATAACGGACAAGAGGAGGAGTAATAAACTCGAAGTAATATCTAAACTGAAAGTGAACACTGAGCCATGGGTATCAAAAAAAATAGAGAGTGCTATGTTCAAGGATGACATGCTGCCACTAACTAAAAACAAGAGAAAACTTCTTCCTTACCTTCCCTGTTAAATTTTAACGAGTCCAGGAAATTCAACTCGGATCTCTCTTCATTTTTTAACAAGCTTGAAGAGAAGAGAAAATAATGCTTGATAGTGTCACTGATTCGTGGATTTAATGAGCCCGAACTAGTACATGCTTAGCCGGTGTTTTCACATTTAGAGAGTCTAAAAACTCCAAAGAAGACTCCAGGGGGGTCCTTTTTTGTCCAATTTAGTCTCCTGAGGCCGAAAAAGTATAAAACACACCATAGAAGAACTCTCTTAACTTCTATAGAATAAAAGGTGAACCTTTTTCGTACTTAGTCAGGGAGGTCCAAAAAAGGTTAAATTACCACCAACCCAACGCTCCTTCCAGAACAGCATAAATATCTTGAGTTTTACGAGTGTGAAGGAAAGCAAGATCACTCGGAAAGATCCATTTGAGTACGAGAAATGGGGCTTACAACAATAAACTCATTGCTTTGTTCTTTAGTGTTTAACGAGCATGACAAAGACACAAAGTACACTCATAAAAATTTTCATGTTTAGGTCCGAAGCATGAAAAAGAGAAAACTAAGCTCATACTGGGAGTTCATTTTCTGTAAATTTAGTCCCTCGGGTCCGGAAAAGTGATAAACCTATGCCTGAGAATACTCTTCTCAATTCAAATAGAAAAGAGAGGGATCATTTCTTGTATTATTCCACATGGTCCGAGAAAGAGATAACCTACCACCAATGTGGATGCCCATTCACATATTCTTAACGAGCTTGAACAGACAAGTTAACTCGGTAGTCAAGTCTGTTTTTAAGGAGTTAGACCTGGGCCTAAAGAAACTCAATAAGGGTGAGGAGTCCTATAAAGGGATAGCTTGTAAAAAGAGACTCAAAAAGAAACTCTATTTGGCGTGAAGAAAAGCTAAGAGTATACCCCTATACCTGAAACAATTGCAGCATGAGTATCAAAAGACAACATAGGTTTCAAATGAGGATACTCATGAAAAGAAGGTCCTATCCACAGAAGAACAATGGTAAAGACAAGGAACTAATGGTTTAAAATACCATAGTCTGTGGAAAAATGTTAATTGCTAAGGTCAATGTGGATTAAGTATAGATGCAAAAAATGCATTGGAAATGTCAAAACCACCCTATAGGAGCAAAAACCACTTTATAATGATGAAAAACCTGTTATAAGGCAAAAAAAGATATGGTATTAGTTGAATATATTTCGAACTATAGGAAAAAACCCACTTTTAGAAATATAATTTCTATAAATAGTTCAAAAATTAAAACAAAACTCACCATTTTGATTTTTAGACATAAGAAGCAATTTTTTACCTCTACCTTCATTCGATCGGTGTGGACAATCTAGTGGACGAAATCCAATTCCGCAAGTTGCAGGTAAGCCTACACCCCGAGCTCTTCAATTTGATCCTAGCAATTTTCAAATTTGAGTCCCAATTTCATGGTTTTAAGCATCCTAAAGCATAACATGGTATGTACACAGGTTCACAGTGTTGAGACTCGCGTACACGTGTTTTGTATGCGGGTTTCCTTTAGATACAGTCGCTTACAGTATGCAACATGTCTAACTAGATAGTCGCATGTACTGCGTGAAGGATAAAAAGCTAAATTAAGGCAAAAATTTTGAAATTTTACATGAAATTGATTATTCATAATGGTCATTTTGCTAGGTGTGAAGATGGTGTTGGAATGGAGGGAATGGGAACATGAGAATATGGACCAAGAAGCGCTCCAAAGTGCGCCCACCATACATGCTTTACGAATGAGTGGGTTATTAAAATTCTTTTGCACATCACCAATGCGGGCCAATGTCCATTTATTGGAGTTTATGATAAACTATTGGGATCGTGATTTAGGGATTTTTGACCTACAGGGTGAGACTTTGGAAATTACTTCTGAGGACATATATTTTATTACCGACCTGTCATGACGAGGAGCATCGGTCAACTTAGAGGGCACCGACAGGGGTGGTGATCCTTTAAGTGCCCAGAACTACATTGATGTGTACTGCACACTAGGTACCCAGAAGAGAGGGAGTTGTGTCCCTATTGCACATATTCGTGATTTCACACTACAGGTACTGACGAGCACCATCGTGAGGATTGCAGGATCCTCTTCATTACATCTAGCTACATGGAACCAAATCAGGTTGGCAGTGGATTGTACGCAGGGTGCCCTGTATGATTGGTGTTCAGGAGTTGTCCCAATTATGAGAAAACAACTCTCTGATTGCAAGAGAGGAAGGCGGAAGAACTTCGAGTATTCTAGCATATTGGTTGCCTTCTTCTTCAAGAGAGTACCAGGGTTGAGCCCTGCCATACCCCTACCAGTCTCATCTCCACGTCAGCTAAGGCTGAGCAAATGGGGAGACATCTTCCTCCATCAAGGAGGATGAGACTCAGTACAGAGTGTGTACGATGATGAATTCTACATCTAGTGGGAGCGGCAGCTACCGGCACTAGAGCAGTTTCCGTATGCCGGAATGGATTTTCGAGGTGGTCCAGACCTTGTCCTCCCTCCAAGAGGAGCATGGGGAGAGCTAGGTATTTTTTTATTTTTCAAAAATTTTAAATTTTTAATGAATTTTAAAATGATAGATATATACGTATGTATACAAGTCCTAATCCTATAAACATGTCAAAATGCAGATATTGGACCGGTCCGTCCTAAGGGGCATCCACATATGTTTGTTTGTCCTGTTGTAGGTGAAGACCCGGGGATTATTAGGGTTATGGAGGGGAAGCTGGTCAGGCTTACCTAGAGAGTTCCCACTTTGTGGATAGAGAATATCCCGGCCGTCATGCAGGAGTTTGTGGTTGGAGTTCCACCTATCTAGTTACGCCTTTTGAGGTGGGTGGCCAGAGCAGTTCTTATGTACATGGATGTTTTGGAGGCTACTGAAGTCGAGGAGGCTAAGAAAGCCATATTATGGAGGGACCATGGGGACCAAGGTGGTCCAAGTGACTAGGGTGGTCCTGCTTAGATCTAGGACATTTTGATGGACTGTGATACATATTTTGTATATTATACAATTATGACTGGATCTGAGGATCAAACTTGGCCTATCTATGGACAGATACTTACATATATATATATATATATATATATATATATATATATATATA
>LPNX010692218.1:124037-161785 GCA_001517045.1 Pseudotsuga menziesii | reverse complement strand
CTCACTCATGTCATGCACTCAGTGCTTAGCTGTGCAAGATGACAAGTAATCACTGAACACTATGAGGCACTAGCCATCAAGATGTGACTCTGACTCTCGATGGGGTTGCAATCTAAAGTGTGGAAATGTTTCAATGACTACGACTATAACAACAGAGAACAACTACTAGTCTACTACTAGGCCCGAAACAAGCTGAAAACTTTGTTCCTACTACCGATGTGAACCTCGCGACCAATGTCCACTCTTTTTTTGTCAAAATGAGATTCAAAAGGCCAGTTTGATGAGTCCTCCTCTACAAGACTTCATTTCTTGCATGAATATCATGGACTCACGACAACTATAAACAACACTCGATGTCATGCAAATACAAATAATGGCATGTAGCTAAGATCACAAACTGTACATAGGCTGATTTATGCAATGCTATAGAGAGGTGTCATTGGGCACACGATATGGAGAAAAAATGAGTTAGAAAAAACATTTGGACCAAAGCACCTACACAATGGTTAATATTAATAAAATTAAAAAAACAATTGTTGGCTCAAGAATAGTCTTTCAATTTGATGGGTGGCATGATCATGATTTATTCTCCCTCCGTCCTTTTGTACATCTGTGGTTTCTCACAACAATTGTCCTCAACGGTCACCACCAAAATACATATAAAAATCACCTATCTTTACATCCTCTTCTCTATAATCCTCATCTCATAGTCATAACTAAGGATTATTATGCATGCACATCCTCGCATTATAATATCAATTAGGTCAAGGTGGAAAGACAGCCATAAAATATCAAATGTGTCAAGATGAAAAGAGTAAGAGACGGTGTTGTTGCTATAGAGATGGTCAGGCATGGATACAGCGACGTCCAAGAGTTTAGGCATGGATACAGCGATGTCTAAGAGTCCAGGCGTGGATATAGCGACACCTCGTTCCTGTACATCGGATTTTACACCAAAAAGTAAGAAACGTGGAAAACCTCCGTGGAAAAATCCGCGCTTTTGTACTAGTGTCCTATGTAAAGAAAAGCCACCAAATCCATTCTTTGATAACCTTAAAAAGATATTCCCACATAAGAATATGGGCCTCTTGTGACCAAATATGGTCATTTATCTTCATATTTATCTTAATTTCATTTAAGTGTGATAAATGACCAATTGTTATGTGGTCATTAATTCCCGTGACCAAATTTGGTCATTTATCACACTTAATTTTTTTCATGGGACCAAAAGTGGTCATTTATCACACTTAGTTTTTTTCTTGGGACCAAAAGTGGTCATTTATCTTGGTCGTTTTTAGTTAGCTCACTTAAAGTGACCAATTTTGGTCATTTATCCCTTGAAAAAACCAATGGAGACCAAATTTTTTGGTCTCCTGGTCACTAATTACTCATTTTGTACTAGTGGTGTGTGTGTATATTTAGACATAGTTATGCATGATGTTATGGTTGTATGTTTCCTATATGCAGTTGTGGATGTGCCAATTTCGACTATCGTTATCCATTTGATCTGCATCACTATTGAGGTTTCTGGGAACATGTGTGAATGCGATGGATTCAAATGTTCTAACCATCAGTTTAGTGCATGGGTACTTTCTAAAGAGGCAGGGATCCTGTACTTGATAGTGGTTGTTCAACTGAGAAACAAGTAGATTGGATTCTAAGAAGACATCGAGATGGTGAATGCCTATCTGAAGAGCAGTGGCCAAGAGGCCATTGACGCCATCATATTCTGCCTAGTTGTTGTTTGTGATGCCCACACATATTTTGTCGATGTGGATCAACTCGTGCGATGGGGAGTAGATTACCCATGTAGCTGAGGCAAGGTTCGGAGACCATATGCTTGCTCCATCTGCAAATCCCATATACCAGTTTGAGGTGTGCTCCATCTAAAGTAATGAGAGGAAATGATACATAAGACTCAATTGGGAAAAATGTGGTAAAAAAAATGGAAAGACTATAATACAATTTAGAATGTTGTCAATCAAAGGGGTGACGTTAGGGGGAAAGACATTTGGAATTTCCTAGGATCAGCATTCATTCCTTTGCGTGACATGATGAATTGTTGGAGATAGCCCCTCGGGACACAGAAAACACACTTGGATGGGTTCAAGCGGATTCTGCATTGGTGACATCGCATGAGGACTTGTCACAAGTTGTCTATGTGTTGTGTGTAGTTTTGAGACGCCGCGATGAGGTTGTCGAAACAAACCAACATGATGTGAATGAGATCACGGAAGCGATGTGTCATGGCACACTGGAAGATTTCTCATGATATGACAAGTCCTCATGAGGACTTGTTGCAAGTCATCTATGTGTTGTGTGTGGTTTTGCGACTGCACGATGAGGTTATCGAAACAAACCAACATGATGTGAATGAGATCACGGAAGTGGTGTGTCATGGCATGCTAGAAGGTGGCTTTAGCATTTTTGAGGCCAAAGGGCATGACTCGATACGTGAATGTTCCCCATGGGGTTGTGAACGCCATCTTATAATGATCTTTTTTCGGACTTGGATTTGGTTGTATTTGAAAAAACCATCCATGAAAGAAAAGGCTTCATGTCTAGTGCATGCATCAATGATCTGGTTGACAAAAGGTGTGGGGAAGTTGTCTTCGGGACATGCCCCATTGAGGTCACAGAAGTCGGTGCAAATGCGAATGGTACCCTATTTTTTATTCATGGGAATAGGATTAGAAACCCAAGTTGTGTATGCAATGAGATAAATGAAGCTGGCTTTGCGTAGATTCTCTATCTTGGCTTTCACTATAGCCACTTTGGATCGATGGTTGGGTCGTTGCTTCTGGAAGATGGGTGCCACATCAGGCCATGTGTCAATGTGGTGTTCCACGATGGATGGATCTAAGCTGGGCATTTCAATGTATGACTAGGAGAAGATGTCACAGAATTCTTAGAAGACAACGGTGTAGGCATCAACCTCTTCTGGGGAGCAAGATGCCCCCAGCATGATTTCTTCAACGATCTCAGAGTTGTTTGAGATGTCCATTTTTATGGTTAGTGAAATGTTCACCATGTTCCCTTCTTCAAAGGCATCAGGTCCTGGGATTGGGTTCTTGAACCAGTCGACCTTCCCATGGATGAAATATTTGGTCTCCACGAAAAACTGGTTGGACTGTCACATGAGTTATTCTAGGAGGAAGACTGAGAAATGGTGCATGTCGTCCCATGGGTATTTTGGGGTGATCAGAGCTTCAAGTATCTCCTCATCATTACTGAAGCAACGAAGAGATAGGTCTAATGGATCATCGTCGTGGGAGGAAATGAGTGGGTCAATGGAACTGGACATCATGTAGATGGACATGGTGTTTGAAGAAGGCAGTGGTGGGTGAACTTCTTCGATCAAGGTGATCTCAGACTCAAGGGAATGTTAACGGAGGTTAGCAAGAGCCATTCTAAATTCAGGCAGGTGTTAGTAATGGTGGGAGTAATGTCCATACAAGCCACAAAGGGAACAAGCATGGTTTGTCCTCAATGCCTTGTTCCTGACTACTGGCACGGTTGGGAGTTCAACCACGGGGATGTTTTCGTTTGTATCCATGGCATCCAGATGCGCACGGATCACTGGAATTTTAGGGAAATTCTAAGTTGGATGGCCCTAGTGTTCACAGATGACACAAGGTGGGACTTGTCGTAGCTCTATCGTGGCTTTGGTGTTCTTTCCCCTAGCCCTTTTGGGTTGGGGCGATGCAGGTGCTGGTGTGGTGGTTGGATTATGCGGACCTGGTGGGGGGTGAGGCTCAACTAAAATAGGTTGCACTGGGGTTAAAACAACCTGGGGCATTGCTAGTTGAGCTGGTGGATTTAGATACCACACCGGGATCCCCAATGTAAAGTTCGATAGGCTTAAGGTTCCCATGACCGGCTTGCTCATGACAAATAGTGGGGGAAAGAGGAAGGGAATTGTATAAACTGGAGATGAGCCCACATAACCCCCAGCTGGTTGCATGTGGGGGTGAGGTTCTAGTTGCGGCTGCGCGTAATGCTGCTACTGCAGGTGATGTTGCAGATGCTGTTGGTGTTACAACTGCGGATGATTTTATGGTTGTGGTTGGGGTTGCGGTTGCGATTACTGTTTGGGTGCAGCGGTGCTTGATGAGACCATGCACAAGTCCGTAGTTTGCTTTTGTGTCAGTGGTGGTGACACCAACGGGAAAGGAGCCGTCATGGTGGGATCGGTAAACAACCTAGGGCCCACATTCAACGGTGGGGAGGCTAGTGTGTTTTCAACCACAGTGTAGGTTGTAGGGATAACGTTAGTGTGTGCGAACGCCCCTTGCAGCTCAATGGTGGTGATGGTAGGGATAACGTTGGAAAGCATTGTTAACCCTTGCAGATCATGGTAGGTGAGCTAGTCAATCGTCACAATATTCCCTTTGTAGGGGAACATCATGAGGTGGAAGGTAGTTGACGCGACGACTCACATGGCATACATGTAACTCATTCCAAGGAGGAGGTTGTAGTCCAGTTGAGCATTGATGACTTCGATGTCAATCAGGACTATCTTCCTGACTAACGTGATGGGGACATGGGGGAGGATTCCTTGGGATTTAGTGGGATGTCCATCAAAATCCCACAGAGTCATGGAGGATGGATGAAGAATTGGTGATCCAAGCTTCTGCCAAACCAAGGTGGACATGACACACGTGGATTCCCCCTCATCCACTATGCATCAGTGCATAACCAAGTTCTGGATGGACACCTAGATTTGGAAGGTAATAGTGGAGGGCATGCACGGCTCTCCATTCTCCATGTCAAATGTGATTAAATTGGAGTCAGAGGGGTGTACTGCCCCTAGAGTGGCTAGTAAGGATTTCCTCTATGTTGGCCACATTTTAAGTACCTCAAGAGTGGACATGGTGGTTGGCATTTGGGCCAAATCATCCACAATGCTATAGCTGACTGCAGCTCTAACTGTGGCATTATTAGTGATTCTACGTATGGGGGGGCATGGAAACGGGGGTAGTTGAAGAGGTAAGTTGACTGTTTTAGACATGGATGTTGCTGATGAGTCAACATGTTCGATGGTGGTACCGTACTGATTCCATCAAGTTTGCAAGTTGACCTCCTTAGTGGTCATGGCTAGTAGGTGATGAACACCTGTTTTGGCCATGGGAGGTTCCCCTAGAGCATTGGGATTGTCTTGGGGAGGAGGTGCGGTTGCCATCAGTCCTTGGATTGGCAGTGGGTTTTGAAGCACCATAGGAGGAGGCCCTTGAGGTGCCGAGTTGGGTGGTGTTTGGTTTGTAGCATTGGCAGCCTATTGGGCTTCATTCTGAATGGCCTGCTTATCTCAACCCATGAAGGAACACTCGAATGTGTAATGCCCATAAAGATCATAGAGTGTACATGGTTGGTTTGTGCACAACAGAGCGTTTCTTCTTGGTGCGTTTTGTCATGGGGGGTTTTGGGCTGGTCGGTTAGCCATGACATTATTGGGAGGGTTCAGTTGTTGACTACCTCCCTATGGTTGGTTATTGCCTTGGTTACGGGGCCGATTATTCCTAGCTTTCCCTTGTTGATTGTTGGGGGCAGGCTGGTTGGGATGGTCTTTTTGTGCAAATACTTGTCCCAACGGAGCGGGTGGAGTAGGGGCAGGGGCTTGAACTTGTTGCACTGGTGGTGCATAGTATATTTGTCAAGGTGGTGGTGCCACAAATGTGGGCATTTTCCCCACATACTATTGTGTTGGACAAGCCATGGCTTGAGCCTATTGCAGTGGTGCGGGCTGTGCATAAGAGGTTGTTTCTCTGGACTGGGACATCATTCTAGCATAGTCCAGAGCTTGGTTTTGGTAAGCAACATTTGCAGTGTTGCAACATTTGCAGTGTTGCTTGGTTGTGGTGCAACGGCAGGTGGTGGAGGTTGAGGCTTTGGTTGTTGGGAGATTGACCCTATGATGCCATCCGCAGCGTGGGATGCCATCAGTGCGTCACAGTAGAAGGTACTCGGATGGGGAGCATCTGGAATGACAGTGTACAAGTATCCAAACTGAGAGTAGATCAAGTCAAATTGTTGGGCCTTCAGTATGGCCTCTTCTTCATATTGGGGACATTCAGATGCAATGTCCTTTGCCATGGGTGGGAGCAAAGTCTTAAGGAACCAATCCAAGAAGATCCTATCATCTAGTTGGATTTTGCATAAGCTACGGCGTCACCACAACTCATGGATATGGTCAGTTATGTGAGTGGCGGTGCTTTGGTGATAGGATAATAGGATCTCCACCCCCTCTTCATACCTGACAAGGAGTTGAAAATACTATAGGAACATGAAGGCTAGGGAGTTGAAGTTGGTGTACTTGGCTTGTGGCATCTCAATGTACCACTTGGCCATGACACCTGTAAGGGTTTGTTGGAACAGCCTCAGCGTAATGGAGTCATTTGCAATGCTGTTGGATGAGCACCATAGATGGAATGCCATTATTTGATTTTGGGGACATTCCCCGGCTTTTCCTTCAAACTTCGGGATGTCTGATGGCAACTTAGTTGGCATGGGTGGCTAGAAAGCTTGGTGGCAGATGGGGTCATTCATTAATCTAGCCAAGTCAGGCAAGTTCAGACGAGCCATGAAGGGCATATTTGACCCCAAGTTGATGTGGGATGGGGCTGTAATGGGGGTGGGGTTTGCAGGTGCATAATGCATCTACATGGTTGGGGGTGCTTGTGGTGGCACCATAGTGGATGGGCCAATGTCCCCAATTTCTATGTGGGAAGTGGTATGGGTGCCAGGGTCATTGCCCCCATGTATGACAGTAGGGGCAATGTGGGTGGATGGTGCACTGCCCCCCTGTGTGGCAAGAAGGATAGTGTGTGTGGAGGGGCCACTACCCCAATGTGTTACCACTAGGCCATCTTGGCTTGTCACTATGGGTGGTGACAGCTCGCTAATGATCTAGTCTGCATGAATGTGCTTGGTCCACTTGCCAAGCACATAATTCTTTTATTGGTAGATTACATGTGTAGTTGTAGGCTTACGTTGTCTTATACGGCCATGATCTGGATCTCGTATTTGTTGCTTTCAGACTTTTTCCTCCTTGCACGCATCCGCACTTATCTTTCCTTTGTCGCTCACTCCTTTGTTCTACCTTCGCAATCCATTTTCACCCTTTGCACTCTTCCATTGCTCGCACGCACATCTTCCTTGGCTGCGCACATAGAGTTGCTTCTTATGCCTATTTCCTGGGCCAACACTAGACACACCCTAAAAATAAGGGATTTTTTTAGCTGCAAAAATTCTATGAGGAATTAGCTGCTTGTAGAAAGACCTAGGAAAAAATAAACTATAAGAAGGAAGCATATGAGGGAGGAAGGAGGCTTATTAGTATGATGCAAATTAACTCTTGCTGTGTGAGCACACTGTGTTAGGAAATACATTTCTAGATGAGTAACAGAGATCTGGAACTGAGGTTGGTTGTCCTTACTTTTAGCATGCATGAGTGATTAAGGGAAAACATTGTAGATGAACCTAATCTATGATTGGGTGGATTGTGATTGTTCCTACTACATTTAGACCACAAAACTCCAGTTTTTATTATAGTATTTGATTAATATAGTTTGTAAATGTTTCTACTTTCAAGTGTGTTTATGCATTTTATTATTGAAGTAATCGATAGATTATGAATTTTATTTTTCATACAAATACTATAGATTTAATATAAGTTCTGAATTCTGAGGTTAAGATAGATGAAGATAAAAATAAATCATGCTATGCAATCATTGGTTATAGACAAAAGTAAACCATAGCTAGAATGAACAAAAGAATGCTCTATTCTATAGGGAATTATTGAAAGAAACCAATGCAAAAATAATATTTGGTTACAAAACTATATATTTTACTAACAGAAGTATTACAAGGTTAGCATTTATTTATAAAAGTACGTTACTTTCCTTATATGTTTGAATACTAGCATTATAACTTATCAAAAGCATTGTATTTGGGATCTAGTTTCTTAGTACCAACTCTAACTACCTAAATCTAATATTTTGACTATCCCTATGAGTCTCAGCTAAAGAAGAACAATCAAAAGGCAGATATGGTAATTTAAGATAAGTTAATTTTAATTATAAACAAGCCGAATGAATACATTAACCTCAAAGGTAGACTGTAACTTTAGCTTTAGATTAGGTGATTGGGTATGTACCCAATCCTGTTTAGATCTCATGCATAGCGGTGTGGAAAGGGTTTCACCTACAACAGTAGTCGTCCATACCTTTTATTAATCATTTCTTTTCTTGGAAGGAAGATATATGCATTTTCTTTAACTTCCACAATTCACAGTGTTTCCAATGTTTAACGCTAATAACAACATAACAAAGCTATGTAAATCTTCTCAAAAAATTATAAAAACTGCATCAATAAGTTTACCACTGCAACAATTATAGGTTAGTTATCAATATAATGCATAGTATTACTTGCTTCCAATCTAGACTTTACGATTGTAGGAGTCTCCTTGATGTTGCACTAAAACCCTAAACCCCGGAATAAGACATGTCGATACCCTTATTTGTTTTGGTTAATATCTTTACGACTGGATCTACGGAACCAGTTACTTTCGGGTAGAGTTAACTAGAAACTATTTTTAGGATAAACTACGAGCTATTTGTTTATATTGGATTTAGATATCCAAGTAATCGAATATTCACATCCAGGTAATGCAATAAAAATTAAATTACAAGCTATTTCATATTGATATCCAAGAACTTTGAAATATCCACATATGGGTAAAACAATAAAAATTACTACTAGTTATTTTTGTTTATATGCAAAGCCAACCATTTACACAGTAAATAAAAATAAAACTATGAGTTATTTGTATACTATTATTCAAGAAGATCAAACTATCCAGGAATACAATAAATACGACTACTAGTTACTTGCAAGGATATTAAATACCAACCATTTAAATAGTAAATAAAAGAAACAATATAGAACCACAAGATATTCTTCGGGCGTTTAAGAATTCAAGAACCAAACCAGGAGCTAACTACATTGTAGCAAAGACTTCAAGATTTCAAGAATTCAAGGCCTTTCCACTGCTGATTTCATTTTAACCAGTGAAGGGAGCATAC
Organism: Pseudotsuga menziesii; assembly: GCA_001517045.1. Lineage (NCBI taxonomy): Eukaryota > Viridiplantae > Streptophyta > Pinopsida > Pinales > Pinaceae > Pseudotsuga > Pseudotsuga menziesii. The sequence continues at coordinate 152,702 of LPNX010692218.1, read as the reverse complement.
GATGGTCGGTGTATTGCTTACCCAAGGAGAAAATCATGCCTGTGTTCTGTCATGAAGACCTTACATGCAACCTACCATCGCAGATGATATTAAGTTAGGATGTAAGGAGATAAAATAAAAAACATAAATATATAACTGTAAAAGAAGAATGTATAAAGCACCATATCAAAGCTTACCGAGGAAGAATCCAAGAAGTTTTTTGGAGGTATGAAGTTGCGCTTTCTGGATGAACTAAGCACCAAATCTAAGAGACTAGCATTCCAATTTTCGGAACTCTTTGTCACTAGAAGAAAACTGTAAAATAAAATTCGTTAAGCCTGCAACTTTTCACCGACCGCACCAGAGCTGACATAAACCCTCTAAGCCGAGACCCATTGTGTCAAAATGGAAATGTTAGCCGGTTCAATCCCTAGCACTCTGTGAAAGTATTCAGCTCAAAAGGGTACCATCGCATTGAATGGAATGATTGTTACTCTGCCATTAGAATAAAGGAGAGAGTCCTTTCATAGAGCCAAGGGTCAACACACCACATGGAGTTGATAGTGCTATCATGCCAGTATTAAAAACCTCCTAGATATAGGTTGGAGAAAGGTTACACTCCCAAGCCCCTTTTCGATAGTCAAGCCACTAAGGTATGGGTATCACGATCTCCAAGGTATAATTTCCTTGGTGGAGAACTTAGGATTTATACTATGAGCCAATAACCTTAGCTAGGAATCCTTGGTATCAACGGGACAAGCCATGCGAGCGTAGGGTTGGGTGGACCCTCGTATTTCGTAACTTATGTGAAAAATTTGGATAAAATGGTTTTTAACTTAAAAAAAGTGTAGCATAGGATTAAATACAATAAGAAGAAGAGTTACACCTCCATCAAGCTTTAAGTTATTAGTACACATATATCGAAAAGCAAATACTTTAAAGGAAAACTATATGAATGCATAGATAGGAAACTTTACCTATACTATTACCTTGGCTTCCAAAATATTAAGTGGCATATTTCATAAAAAATTATAAGGGTCTTAAAGAGAGCTAAGTAAACAATACACCAACTAGCTAAGCATTCCTTGCTGAAGAAAGAACCCTAAGGTGTTTTCTTGTGTTTTACAAATAGTAAAATATTTTCCTAGAAAGTTCTTTGCACAACTATTAAGGAATTTAACAAGGGACTTAGTAAAGGAATATAACTATAAAAAAAATATGGGTATTTCACATATGGTATGAGAGCTACATTTTCAATCCAATTGTCTATGGGAATATCTAGTTTCTGTTAAACATTGAAATAGTAGTCTAACGCTAAAATTTTTGGATGTTTTGTATATATGCATAATTTTTCTGTTACAAGATACATCAATGGATTCACATAATGAAAATTATCTCCAACCTAAAGAATAAGAACAGGGACAACATACAACATAAGAAGAAGATTAACATTTTGAAGCTAGTCAAGTACTTGAGACAATGAGAAAGTTGATTGTGGAAATATGGAGTTTTAAAGCAGATAATGGGCAACTGAAGAAAGGGTCAGGAAAAACAACAGGAAATTAATGAGATATTACTGCAAACTTTACATGAAAAAAACAATGGCAAGGAACAACATGAAAAGAACAATGGTAAGGAACACCTAGAAATTAGAGAAAGTGTCGAAAGAAAAGACAACTCCTCCAATAAGACACAAACATATAAAAATCAGATCAAGACTATGGGGAAAAGAAAAGTTGACCACCTGGAAGGAGAATTCAAGAAAATTAAACCCACCAATTTTGATGGGGAGTCGAAGATTTGGGAGGAAGCAGAAGCTTGGTTGCTAGACATTAAGAAATATTTCCAAATTTAAAATTATTCCAGCAACATGAAAGTACGGATGACAGTTTACAATCTAAAAGGGAAGGTTAGCATTTGGTGGGAGGATCTCAATATTTCCCACGGGTTAAAGGAAAAGAATCTAGAATGGACATAATTCAAGAAATTATTTAAGAAACAATATCTATGAGAGAGTTGTTATGAGAGGAAAACAAAGGAGTTTTATGAGTTAAAACTAGGCCAAATGACCATGGAGGATCTCATAAATAAATTTTTGAATATGCTATGATTCATACCTTATATCAATGAATAAAAGGTGAAATTAAAGAGGTTCCTAATTTGTTTTCCACAGTCTTATAAAGACCGGATCGAATTCAATAATACAAAAGCCTTATATGAAGTATTAAGAAAGGTGAGGTTATGCTTTGAACAACAAAAACAAAGGAATGGCACCTCCAAAGTATGGAAGGATAAGAAGAAAGAAATATTCATACAATGAAAGAAAGGCTTCAGACACCACCTTTTAGGAATATGCCCAGAAATTCTCAAGGAAATCCCTATAACATAAATGAACAAATGTAGCAGAAATGTATTAAACCCACTAACATGGGATTAAAATGGGATGATGGGACTCCTAACCTCTGAAGTGTTGGGAGTGTGGAGAACCCCATCTACAATGAAAATTCCCATGCTTAAACAAATCCAATAGAGTTTTACATAACCTACAAGAAGCTTCTACTGTTGGGGTAGTTGGGAAAAACTACTGCATAATTAATGCATCCCTATAAGATCGAAAGGGATATCATGAATATGCAATCGTGGAAATTGAAGGTACAATTTATAACCATACCCTTTCTATATTAATGGATCCAGGATCCACATTAAGCTACATCACTCCCAAGATGATGGAGCACTACCACCTTACGAAGGTAAACCATTCGAAGCCCTAGTTAGTCCAACTAGCCACTGGGGCTAACCGAAAAATAAATGACTTTATTGCTTAATTTAAAGTTAAAATACAAAGTCAGAAGACTTGTGTTAACCTGAATGTTTTATGCCTAGGTTCGTAGGATATTATAATTGGCATGGACTCGCTAGAGAAGTATAAAGTAGTGTTAATTTTTTTTACAAAAAAGTTTACCTATATTGTTGAAGATCAAATCCTTTGAATAGTAAATGGCATACTTAAACTTGTCTAAGCCTAAGTCAATTGAATCCTTGCATACTTAAATGGCATACTTAAACAGTATAAGTCTATCAATCCACCTTTTAAATTGAACCACAATACAAACGTAATTTTATTAATGACTGATTTCAAAAAGTTATAGGCGTGAGTAGTTAAGTGCTTGTCGCTCTAAAATTTGTTGTGTTTTGTACCAGTCCATGATTCACTGAATCTATAGTCACGGGTACGAATTTAAATTATTTAATGAAAACAATTAATATGTATAACCTCTATGTCGAGACCATTTTCGATGCCAATGCTTGCCACTACCATCTTTATTGTCTTACCAAAAGGCATGATAATGAGGAAGAAGACATAAATTATGGACTTCACCTGTAATGAATGCCTTGCAATGACATTGGTAAGGAGTGATAAGAAGATCGAAACAATCCAAGTTGTCAAATCTCACTTGATATTGTTAATTAAAGACTTATAAGGTAAATTTAATATAAGACTTACTTATGGTTCTCTCTTACTCTTTGCATCTTTACAATTTAATATTTTATGGTTGTCTTTGCGCCTTGACCCAACTCGTATTATAAGGTGAGGATGTGTAGACATAATATTCCTTAGTTGTTACTATGATATGAGGATTTAAAGAGAAGAGGATGTAAAGACAAGTAATTTTTATAAGTATTTTGGTAGCGATGAGGACAAATGTCATGAGAAACCACAAATGTTTGGAATGATGGAGGGAGATAACATCACGATCATGCCACTCATCAAACTGGAGACTATTCTTGAACCAACAATTGTTTTTTTTAATTTTATTAATAACCATTGTTTCTCCATATCGTATGTCCAATGACACCTCCCTATAGCAATGCATAAACCAATTTATGCGCAGTTTGTGATCCTAGCTACAAGCCATTATTTGTATTTTTTAAGGGCGATTTTAACTTTACACTTATGGGAAGGGCTAGAACCCTTTGGAAGGGATGTGAAGGGTTCGATTTTGAATGTTGGTAGTGGTGACTTTGGACCCATTCAACCTGGTAAAGGTGGTGTCCTAGTTAGGTATGGTACAGAAAGGATGTCCTCGCGTATGAGCTAAGCAATAATCATATCCCTCGATTCCATCTGTGAAACTCCTTAGGTGAAGATCATGTCCAAAGCATCACCAATTCACCAGCCTTCCCGACTCTAGAGATTCGGCACGTGGCTTGCATATAAAATAGCGGGAGATCATGAAGTTTAGATCTTTGAAGCGACGAACCTGGCCTCTACATGAAGCAAAGGGATGTGGCTAGCCAAAACCGTTTCGAACACCACCATTAGCATAAGTGAAAAGGCAAAGAATGTCACATCCAAACACCGTGATCCATGTGGATAGCAATGCAGCATCAAAGGAGGAGACATGACTAGATTCTCAGGAGAAAATAGAGATCCCTACCCACGTGTCCACTCATGATTCCATTATGATGACCAGTCATCTCTATATCCATCTTCATCTTTGTCACCATATATAAACACCACCTTCCAAGGCCGATTAAGATGCATAAGATGAATCAGTAATTAGAGACAATGCTCAAAGTGTTATTCTGCTAAGAGATTATAAGAATTCTGAAAGAGTTGAAATAGTGATATGCTTTGAGAAGCTTGTGAGTCTCGGGTTGTTGACAGTTAGTGAGCTTGACTCCATGCTCATCTTTTGCCCTGGTTTTTTACACCAGGAAAGCACCAACCATCGGGGCCTAGATGTGAAGAACTTTTAATGTTTTTAGATAGTTGTACCTCTGGCTACGTGGTGCCTACGTTTTCCTATCCTGGGAGTGTCTCCCCAGAGACCCTATAAGAAATCACAGCTTCCAAAGTCCCAGTACATTGTGATCACGTTTAGCGGCAACTAGTGGGAGAAAATGCTCATGATGGGGTGGCGGGTGTCCAAATTCTTCATCGCCTCATTTTTGAACTCTAGTTTCCAACTTTTTTTGAGGTGGTGAGGAGGTGGAAGACACCCCCCACTGTATGACATACAAGAGAACCCACACCATGGGAGGTGGGGAGTACAAAGATTCCCTTCTCCATGTCCCTTCATACAACAGTATTACCAAGACAGAGGGGGGTTGTAGAAAAGGCAAAGCATGGAAACGATATAAACTCCTTTGCTAGTCTAGAAACCATGTAGAAAGGTGCCTTTGAGTATGAAACACACACCTAGGGAAGGACACATTGGTGATTTGATAATCAGATGAGTGGTCAAGCCCAATGGTCCATACACTAGTAGAAAATGAGAAATTAATGACTAAAAAAATGACTAAAATCAGGCTATAAACGACTATGTTTTAGTCGGTGACTAATAGTAGCAAATTACCACTATCTTATAGCTAGTCGTATTTCACTAGTCATTAATAGCTTAACTTAGTAGTCATTGATTTAGTCACTGATTTAGTCAATGATTTAGTCATTGTTTTAGTCATTGATAGTTAATGATTTAGTCATTGATTTAGTCACGGATTTAATCATTGATTTAGTCACTAAGTGAGTCATTGATTTAGTCGTTGATTTAGTCACTGATTGCAACCATTAATGACCAAATATACGACTAAATAAACTACTAGATCTAACATATTAATGACTAATCTAAATATGACTAAGATACAGAAAATTAGCTACTAATAGTCGTATATATGCGAATTTAGTCATTTTTGTAGTCACAAATTTATGATAGGGCACGGAGGAATCGAACCACCAACCTCCTGCCTATAATTATGCAGGCGCTTTACCATTGAGCTAGCACCCTTTAAGAAGTTGTTATTGCTTGACAATGATGATATTCAAACAAATTTATGATCGATATCAATCTACAAACTACAAAATTATTACTATTACAACTTACCAGTAACTAGTATTTATGATAAACTAATTCCTAAGAGCCATGTACAATTTTCCCTGTAACTAAAGCTAATAGAAATACTACAAATACTCTTACCAAAGAGATTTAGTGATGATTACCTCTTCCCATTCTCCATCACTATCATTCTCATAGTCCAAAGAAGAATCCTTCCTGAAAGGATTTCGAAGCCCAATGGCATCACTGCATCAAAAACAATAAAAGAGTATACTCAAACAATAAGCAACAGCAGGAGTGTCTAGAGCTACTCCAAAAGCATAAAAGTAAGTTAAACTGACTGATAAGGTAAATCCTCTTATATGCTTGATCATGAAAAAGCATGATCAAGCATATAATTTCCTTATTCAGATAGAAAGTATCAGTTCTTGAACTATACAGTAAAAGTAACATTTGAAGAACTTTAAAAGGTGAGCCAAGCAAGCTAATAATGAGAAAAACCTAGTAGAAGAAAAGCCAGCTCAAAAATGAAGATATATTTTTGTAGTTTGTCCCACAGGCCAAGATCCTAACAATGAAAAACCTTAGACTGAGATTACTCCTGAGACTCATATGAATGTATCTACTGTAAACCAGATTAAAGAGGCATTGACTTACCTATATTAGTCAAATACCATGTCACCAAATATGATCATGAAAGAGAGCAGTCTACTTAAACAGTTTAAGCTCCTCCACCTATGGCAGATTGGTTAAGAGCCAGTATCCTACTATAAAGGACTAGAAAAGAGATAAACAATTAAAGTAACTTAGAATCTATATCCATGGATAGTCTGTTGGAAAGCATGGCAAAAGAGAGACTGAAGAAGGGAACAAAATCTGGGCACTGGGGCAGGTATTAAGGGCAAAACCACTATTTACAGAATCAGTTAAATACAGCAATAAGAAGAAGGAATTTGTCTCTCTGACAAACAAAAAATAAGGATTAAAAATTGGTGTCTAAAAGACTAAATCAAACTTCCAATACCTTCAACAAATTTATACTTGAAAGTACCATTTACTTTGTATAAACAATTTCTTCGGTGCCTTAAAGGAGGCACTTCAAGCATTCTAAACACATGTTATCATTGGGGCATTAAAAAATAACTTGCACACGGAAGTGGTTTGGGAACTAGTTTATAGCAAATATAATCAATGTGCAAGATGGTAAAGTTTGACCATGTTGAAGATGAGGAAATTCAGCATTTTAGGGAAGACAAAATAATTTATATATTTAGTAGGAAAGCAAAACAGCAAAATAATTTTAAGATGAGTTGAATTATTAGAACTTTGGAAGAGAACAACCAAATCCTTGGTAAATGTATAGAACCCAATTTACTTCATGTACACAGGTCATACAAACCAGGAAGTAGAAATATGACCAAGGAAAGCATAGCGCAGAAGGACAGTACATAAAACAGCATGCCATCAGTATGATATTTACAGTAGAAATACCAAGCAAGGCCGAGTCATTTGAGGGATAACAAAGGGTAAATGCCAGCATCTTAGTCAGGACTCAGAACTTCATGGCAACTACAAACTCAGTCATATGTATGTAATGTATTATGCACAATTAAATACTTGAGGATTGAAGGTGGTAGCACTGCAGCGCATATCATATCAGGATAGAAAGATCTGTAACCTATTTTTGGAGTCATCACATTGAGCCAAGGATAATTATTGGGGCGTTTAACTCCTGATGATCTAAGCATATGAAGAGGATCCTTTCCATTACGCTCTGTATAAAGAGCTAGAGTAGAAACACCAGAAGACAACAATGCTTGCTACACAGCTAAAGATACAGGCAGAGGCATTGAAGCAGGACACTAATATGAGAGGGAAAGGATTGAAACATACGGAAAGAAGTGAACAACACTGTAGGGGAATGGATGGCCTAAAGCAAGAGGCTCTAAATGCTAGGAAAGAAATGAATGCATGAATCAGGGAATGGATTCCCAGACTATGCACAAAATTCAAAGTAGGAAATATGCAAAAAACTGAGATTATGCTTGCACTAGATAGTCTTTGGCAGAAAACCCAGTCAAAGAGAATCATGAATACCAATTTACCCCTACTTAGTGCCTTGCTATGTAATTGAGCTTTTTATTTATAGATAGAGTTTAATATATATTGGTCCCCGGACAGTGGAACCTAGTTTTAGTTTTAGTTTTCAGTTTAACAGAAACAAATTCTCAGCTTGTTTGTCAAAAAGAAAATCAATTAACATTTCCACTCACAATATCAAAAAAGTTTGTCATTATTCTTCCAACAATTCATAATGCAATATTCCTGTAGGATTTCATTTTGCGTATATAAAGATGAAAGCTACATATGATACTACTACCAAGTACAACAAATACAACAAGCAATGTATAATCACTATCAATCCTCTTCTAACTTCGCAACATCAAAGGAAAAATTTTCAATCAGTAATCTAGTTGGGCAATTATAATTATCATAAACTAGCCACCAGATAATCTTACCATCTCTTACTGCCAAGGACCATCCAGCATTGAATGTTTTGCAGTTCCCAAAATACTATCTGTACAACGATCTGCTTTTGATCCAACACGATCTATTCAGAACAACAAAAAGATACAATATCCAATCATGACTATCAGCTTGTAACTGATTCTAAGTATTATTCAGAACAACAAAAAGATACAATATCTAATCATGACTATCAGCTTGTAACTAATTCTAAGTATCTCAGCTCTCCGCTTCTTTGCAAACTTACAAAAAAGTTGTAACAAAGTTGACTAATTCATCCACATAGTATGAGCAAGGGTCGGAGAAAATTACCTTGTTCTTGGGTAGAGACTTTAAAGCTCATGACGTAATCTGGATGAATATGAGTATTCATGTGTGTACTCCAAATAATAAAATGTTTTGGATTTGTTATATCATCTACACCACTGTCATAATGTTCACTTCTAGGATGAAATTGTTCGCTCCCAGGTTGAACCTGCTCCATGTTTCCCATTATTACTCGGCATAATACCATGTGTCGTAACCCATTTTCGTCAACATCTGAATTACCGGCACTGTAGATCACCAAAAAGATAATGCCACTATTACACTTTTTTTGCAAACCACAAAGAACTCATCAAATGAAGATCGAGGAAACATAACACAATTTCTAACATGCTGAACCATATTCCCCAAATTGAAGGCAGACACACTAATGTAGATAACTGAATAGACTTTAACACACCTGACATGTGAACAATCTTCTGGAGAAAGATAGAATCCAGTGCCATAAGCCACCTTGGATGTGCTGGTTTGGCCAAAACCATGTAATACGATACCAGCTAAACCCTTCTGAGAAGTACCATGCCAGGCATACCTGACATTAGCCTTGCCACGGTATTTTCTAGTAATCTCAACGTGATTTTGAAATGTCTGGAAACGAGCCTGTGCCGAAGAACTTGATGGCACACATCGATAAATACAGTGTAGTTATAAAGAATACTGATAAGTAAGGAGGTTCTTTTAATTTTGTGCTCTAATTAAATCTACAAATACAAATTGAATTAAACTAACACTACTATTACAGACTGCTTTCAGTCGTAGTCACTATACAAATAAGAACCAACATAAACTTAAGACTATAATTTATACTTAAATAATAGTATTATAAATATAAATAATGTTATTATTATCCTTAAAACTGTGATATTTATAGATAATTAATTTATAAAAACAAATTAAAGAAAAACTGTACAATAGTAATAAAAATTACAAGATAATAACATAGGAAGCAATATCCTTTTTAAGAATAGAGGGTGTAAACCCTAGCTCATGTTCTGAGCATAAATTATAAATATTTTTAGTACTGTAATAACCTGGGGTATACATTATTGACTAACACGTGCAATTGCATTTACAAATGAAACAGAGTCTATTAATAATAGCATACATCTAAATGTCGGGGTTCAAACCCTTTAAAAAAAAAAAACTAACACATTACTAGTACATACATAATAACCAATTTTCGTATCAATTTTGTAATCATCTTAAGTAGACAAATAATCCACTCTCAGTCCTTTAAGGACAGATAGATTAAAATAGAGAAACAACGTAATTATTAACATAAGAGTAATATAAACCAAATAAGGGTTTTACAGGTCAAACCCTAACCTGTGAATTTCGTTAAATAAAAAAGATTTGCATCACAGCTGTGAGTACCAGCCTTCCAAATTTAATATATAAAACCCTTATAAAATACTCAACTGAGTTCAACTTCATTAATATTCAGAAAGGGTAAAAACCCTAAATTAAACAGAGTACAGCATAAGCTACTAACAACCAAAACAAGTCGCAGTGAAGCTACATTTGCAAAATTTACAACCTAAAACGACTGTGAAGCCAAGCTTCGACAAGTACACTACACTTACAAAAGGCATCCACCCTATCAAGGGTTTGAATTTAAACATTCTTATAAACAACCTGTAAACAGTAAAAGCATAATATAACTCGTGGCAGGATGAGAAAGGGTATTCAAAACCTAGGCGATTCCAACAACCACCCTAACTGTATTTAAGGGAGAACCCATCTTTCAGACCATAGGGATTACCCGAGTTTGAAGCCACAATCCACGGTCGTTTCAAGGGTTGTCTTCTTACCCTTGTACAAGCTTCACTTCAACGAGTACCTGCAGTAATGGTAAACCCTGTCAGTAAATTATCTTACGAGTTTAAGCTTGAAAGTATGCTATACTAAAACTTGCAGTAAAATGAAAGAAAGGTCTTATATGATTTTGCGCAATGTCACAGAGCCTTTATCAGTCCAAGAGGCATCATTTGATGATGCAGATGTAGTTTCAAAGAAGGTCCAAGAATAAGAGAACTTTTGTTCACTCCAATTTTTGCTCTGATTTTTACCTATAATTTCCCCTGTTTTTGTTATTTAGTTCAAAATACTAACAGCATGATATTTGAAATCACAAGTCATTGGGCAATCCCTATTCTTCCATCCCTTGGTCGTGGGTATTAAGCCAGCACAAATTACAAATTAATTGCCCACATCCTACATCAATGATCTAGCACAAAGCCCAACAAGGCACGTATTCAGGTGACATCTTATAAGGCATGTGCCCAAAAAGAGATGGCCCAGCTGCAAGCCACAACCATACATGGGAAGAGCTATTCTGAAGCTAGATTCATACATTTTTCCTTTGCTTTTGGTGTTTTCATGTTTCTCCTTTCACAACATAATGAAGAGTAGTTTGTTGAGTTCTCTTACTAAGTTGTCCACGTCTTCCACCTTTCTCTCTGTCAGGGTTATTCTATGAACTGAATTCCTCCTCTGGCTTGATGGGTACAACCAACTCCGATACTCAAAGATTTCAGCAGCAGCAACAGTGTATTCCCTACAGACTCAGAGCTCTTCCAAAAATAGTTACCTTTCACAATGGTAAGATGAAAAGTTGGACTCCAAACAATTGCCATTAAAACCCCTCTAGATCTCCTTTTTTGTTTCTTTGCCATTAGGGACAGCTAAATTAAATTTTAGGAGGATTAGTTTGGAATGTCAGATAGGTATTCTGTTCTATAAGGAGTCCGGTAGCACCCAGGGTCCTCTGTTTTTGGTACTAAAGACAAAGCATGTCTTTACTGATGCTTTACCTGATGTTTATAAGATCATAATAAAACGGTCATTTCCAGGGAGCAATAGTCTTATGGCAGAACACCACTGGGAAAGGTTGTGGACATGACAAGTCACAAAACTTATTACCCTACTCATTACCCTACAAGAATTGGGGGTAGTACTAGAGTGACTACTCTCAAATCTAACCGAATTGAAGATAAGGAACCAGGGGAATCCTCCAAAATTATTGGACGTCCCTCAAGCAACAAGTCACTATTGCCAAAGTCAGTATAAAAAATTCCTAAACTGGGTGCTTCCATCTCATCAAAATTGAAGAATACATGCAAGGTGCAGCCAAATTCTACTACATCAGGGCAGCCAAGTTCAACTCACAATATCTCTACTGGATTGGGTCATATTGGGTAGGTTAGAGTGACATTGCATAAGGGAGAACCGAGCAATAACAGTAGACTTGGTCTATCAGAAATATCAAATTTGACAAGCTCTGAAGGATCAACCTCTGATGTGGACTTTCTTCAGGAAACACCAACTTCTTCTATGAGCAACAGAGGCCTCTTTCATGGTGGTTCTAGTGTGGGAAGGAGAGATAAAAGACTTGTTCCTAGCATGTTTCTAAATAGATAGGGAAGTTGGAATGACAGGGAGTTATTGAATGTAAACAATGATTTGTCAGATTTGATGTATGGGGAACAAAAGCATAATTGGACTGGCATAGAGGATCCCCAATACTTTCTCTTATTAAAACCCCTGGATCTTAGCTTCTAGATATTACTCAACTGAAATGTACATTAAGAACTCCATTGACAGACATATTTAGAATGAACAGCCCAGTGAGGAGTTCATGATAATGTAACCAAACCTCACTGGTATAATACCTGAGATTGGATTCCAAACATTGACATATGACCATTTAAAGGGGGATAAATTCCAAAACTATACATCTTCTCACCACTATAACCTACCCAAAGTAGCCTTGATCTCTAAAGAAAGCCCATACAATCCAAAATATTCAAATTCACAAGTTCACTCAATCTTGGATCTAGGAATGAAAACACTGGCCAGAATTTTTGCTAAAAATGCATTTCCAGATGAGAGGACAATAAATGTAAGGTGTCTGGTTTGGGTTTACACCCCTCCAATGCTTGGGCAATATAAGGGATATAATAGTGTTAAGTCTTTTTGTTCAAAAATAAAAGAAACATTTTCAAGTCGTATAATTAAATTTGATTAGAAGGAATGCCTCCCTACTCCGGTAAACAGTGATAGACATGAATCATCATTAATGTTAATATAATTACAAGTGAATTAGTGCAGCTTGTAACTCTTCATTACATAGTTAAGTACAAGGCAGTGGTGACCATGTCTTTATGATGCAGCTACAATTTAAGAAAATTGTATCCTAGTTACTAGGAAGTCAAGAGGGACACATGCTGTGTGTGCCAAGAAATACACTTCTTTCACTTTGATGTGTTGATCAATTCTCCAAAGCACTTAAGCATACATAAGGAACTGACATGTGATTTGAGTAGGCTGACATAGGAGAATATCCTGTCTGGAATAGGTGCAAGTATTTATGGAATTCTCATCCCTACCAGAACACGATTAAATTGACAGTATGTGGAGGTCTAGGATGCTATGCATAAAAAGATAACTTCAAAGCTCTGTATTTGTGATCTCCTCATCCTTTGGTAGGATCAATTGCTATCACGTAGACTAGAAGAAGAGGAAAATACATAAATAGGTGGACTTCCTAACATTTTGGAGCTCTCTAATTTTACAAAAACATTACCCAATGAGGATATTATCTAGGAAAATATTCCACTCGGAAATCATGGTTTACATTGAAATTTACAACTCAAAAATTAGGGGGGGTCTCTTGTTAAAATTATCTTGCATAATCACAGCCTCGACACATATGTGAACCCAGAGTACCCATAAACGATCATTGATTAGTTTGCTACTCATTCAACTTACTGTCCCCAATAATCCCTGCAGGAACAAACCCCATCCTCGAAATGATGGAAACGATTTGTATCCCTAACCAAAATTTCTCTCTTGACAACCTTGGATATGAACTTAATGGAATTGTGGCAATCACCACACATTCGTAGATTCTTCATGATCCTTATAGTTTTCTCCATGGGCGTACTGATAAGCCCAAAGGAAACTGCCAGCTTCTCACTATGAAAGCAAAGAAGGGCTCCCTTCTGTTCTTCTTGCACATCATGAAGCAAAAATTTTGTTTCAGTCACATATCCTGCTGCCTTCATCTGCTCATTCAATGTCAACTTACATAGTCAACTTGAATAGCAAAGATGAATTACAGACTAGTACCACACGACTTGGACTCAAGAATGTGTTGTATGCGATCTGAAAGGATAGTTCTAATCAAGAATTCTGTAAGACTCTCATTGGCCATCCTTCTAAAGTAAATTTCAAGGTCCGACAAATATGCTTCACATACGTATGGAAAGGGAGTAAGGAAATGGGTGACATCCGAATCCTCTATTTGGAAACATTATCTAGACTGAAATAATTTGGGGGATGGGGCATCATACACATTTGAAAATTTTCCACTGCTCTAGCTGCAAAGAGAGCTTGGTCATGATAACAAAGGGATATGGCAAAAGATATCTGTCAAAAAGTGCATGGCTCTAGCAACACTAGAAGACTATACTACTCAGAGAAAGCATCCTGAGGATTCTCTAATTACCATAAGTACATCACATCCTCCTTCCACATTATAAGCAAACACCTTCGTTGGCAAATCATAGATAAGAATTGGATTGGATGAATGCATTTCCAAGGACGCCTTACAAAATGTCTCTCCAACTTATTGGTGCTCTAAGGAACAGGGATATATTCACTCTCAACCATGCTACTGCCCCATTAGCCCACCCAGACCTAGATCAACCTTGGTTGGCCTCTTAAGATATAGGTTTTCAGGGAATTGAAGGAAACATATGACAATATTTCTTTGTCAGGTTATCCTAGGTAGGGATTAATCTAAGAATGGAGAAAGATGATGTTTTATAGGGTGCCAATCATACTCAAGGCTCAATACACAGTCAAGCTTGGATATTCATCACAACATACAATACAAAAATCAAGCATGGTGGTGGACAAGCTTCGGAATATCCATGCTCCCTCAAATGTCATACTATTTACATGGTTGGCCCTTAAAATATTGGTGCTGACATGGGACACACTTCAAAGAGAAGGATGGAAAGGGCCTACCAAATGCCCTATTGTGTGAGAATTTCCCAGAATCCATCCATCAACTCTTCCTCCATTTCCACTTCTCAAAATAGGTATGGGCAGTTTCCACCATACTCTTAGCACATAGAAGATCTTGGGAAGGAGAAGATTTAATCAATAACCTCCACACTCAAATTGAAAAACAATTGCAGGCAATCAAGCATTGGTACTGGAAATCATATGGTCCATTTGGATAGAATGCAATGAATCCAGTTTTGAAGATAAAAATACAAATCCCTATTGGGTATTCTACATATTGAATGCAAGAAAGAAGGAAATCACTCCATGCCTCCTCTTATTCCCCCATGGACCCTAATCCAGAACACACCAGATCCAAACATAACCCATGGATTCTTTGATGGTGCATCCATAGATAATACAGGAATCAATGGCACTGGTAGGTGGCTCCTTTTCCCAAACGTCACAAAATTATTTTTCAAACTAGGCATCGGGCACACAACCAACAACAGGGAAGAACTATTAGCGGCAAGCACACTGCTAGACATTGCATAGGAGAAAGGCACACAAGATCTGGATATGTATAGTGACTCAAAAATTATAGTAGGATGGCTCAATGGGACCTTGAGCACATCCATCATTAGTCAATCATGAGAAGTATCAAGCAAAGGATTCAATGCTTGAACATCATAACAATCTCCCATGTCTACAGAGAACTAGACACAAGTGAAATTATGCCTGCACCTTGCGTTGAAACAAGTTCAGAACTAATTTTCATTTATTAGCTAGAATTTTTAACTAAAAAGGGCATACCCAATGATCAGATAATTTGCCTTGTCTGTATAGGTTTCCATCCACACAACAACCAATTTAGATAATCCTCTTATCCAATAAAAATCACTTTTGTCTTCTTGTTTTTTACAACATTAACTACATTAAAAAAAGGATTAGTCCACTAGAATGTTGCCCCTATTAGTTCTTGCGAGAGCTAGGGTTAGAGCTAAATCATCTGTGAAATGCAATTATGGGTTAGTATATGCCTCACCATCCTTGGCCCAACTAATTTTGGCTATGGTATGGGCGTCCCTAGCTCGATAGGGAAGCTCCAACAAGGAAATTGGAACTCGAGGTCCCTAGTGTACTTAATTGTATTAAATAGATGCACCTCTACTGAAGCAAAAAAAATTACTGAAGACAAATGTTCTTGGTAAGGATTTGGACGAGTAGACATGCATTTAAAGATGCTTCTTAGATTGTCTAGTTGCTTCCTATTTTCGAATTTTTTGAATTGATTTTGGAAAGGATTCTATCCTATTAGCTTTTATCCAATTTGTGAAGACAGAGAGAACTGTATGGGAAAGAGAGACATCAACAAACACTATGGTAGCAGATAAATCATCAGATCCAAAAGTAGATGTTGATTCAACAATTGTTGAACCAGAGGTCGCTGTAGCTGGTGATCCAATAACCCCTGTTTTGGGTCAATGGAGATATTTTGGGTGATCTCCTTGGACTCAAAAAAGTTTAACCTAATAATGATCAAATTAATATACAAATTGAATACTGAAACCAGAAATAGTGCATGTCAAATGAAACAAATAGATCATTCAAAGGAAAATGAAGAGAAATGAACTGGAGCTTGTTTGGCTTTCATGCGAGAAATATCAGAGATGTCAATGAACCTATTCATTTATGGATAAAATAGGACAAACACCATAATCCCTCGTGTGGCTTGACTACTATAAGATTTGGAAGACATCATTTCCAATTACTTGCTTGCAATGTAAACCTTCGCCATGTTTAGTTGCTTATTGGTCGCTTAACACCCTAGTGTTAAATCTACCAATGATCATATTAATATACAAATCTAAGACTAAAACCCTAAACAATGTATGTTGAAGGAAGCAAATAAAGCATTTGAAGGAAAATTAAGTGAAATAAACCTGGAGATTGTTGGCTTTGAAGTATTTTGATATA
Organism: Pseudotsuga menziesii; assembly: GCA_001517045.1. Taxonomy (NCBI): domain Eukaryota; kingdom Viridiplantae; phylum Streptophyta; class Pinopsida; order Pinales; family Pinaceae; genus Pseudotsuga; species Pseudotsuga menziesii. Next base: position 136,047 of record LPNX010692218.1, on the reverse strand, counting down.
TTTCTAATGGCTTCCATGTAGGGAATCTAAGAGGCGGTGAGGACCTCTTCATTTTATGTTGTGAACCATATCCCCTTTTCCACATTCATAGTAATTTATTTCCCCATCAACTTTGTCTCTATGGACATGGTGGCTCGACTGTTAAGCTTTGGAACCCTCCATTTCCAATCTGCTTGCTATGTAAGCCATTACATAATTGGATGAGACCCCACAAAGTTAAATCTACCAATAATCAAATTAATATACAAACATAACACTAAAACTCTAAACATTGTGTGTCAAATGAAGCAAATAGAGCGTTCAAAGGAAAATTAAGTGAAATTAACCTGCAAATGGTTAGCTTTCTTGTGTTCCCAAATCTTTACAATGGCTGAATTCTGTGAGGGAAATTTCATGAACATAGGAGAATCTCTTCACTTCAGGAGAAATGGCGATAGCTTCCATAAGCTCTCTACCCTTTATGACCTTCATAATGTTTTCTTCCACTATCGACTATTTTCCTGCAACCAGGGAAATGCCACTTTGATGCCATGATTTAGAAGCCACCATTTCCAACCTCCTTGCTTTATAATCAACCGCCATTAGTTTTTGGATGGTCTCCTAAAACCACATATAAGACATCACCATTATTTTTTGGATGGTCTACTAAAACCCCACAATATTATTCCACTTTTATTTGGGATTTTCATCCTTGGAACTCTTCCCTACCGGTAAACACTGCATATCGAATTTATGAAATTATTCCCTTCTACCTGGGCATTTTACTCTACAACCTTCCTGTAGCTGGCCACCTGCAACACAACAGCCCTAAAACTGAAAACATTAGACTTTATAATGGTGTTTCTAGTGTAACCCCACTGGGCACTTACTAGCTAGGCATTCCTGCAAACTTGGTGGTGACAGTCGTAGATGCCTTGCCATGTTCAATGAGATGAGAAAAGCTTAAGTCACCCAAACAAGCATAAAATTGTTGTCTGCAACAATGTTCTCTGCTCTCATTCTTTGAGCAATGCCGAATACTGTGTTGTTGAAGAAAGTAACCCGAATAATGTTCTCAAGAGCAATGTCGTGTCGTTGAAGAAAGTAACCCGAAAACTAAACAATCATATTTGCAAGCCTTTTTACAATAAATGAAATCCATTTAGAAACTTGTTTTTGTCTCGTTTAAGACAAAAACTCAAAGAGTCAAATTAGAACCAAAAAAGGTTGGGTAAGTAATGAGTAAAAAGGATATTGTGTAGTAGTGCAAAGAGTTACTTTATGGCAACTCTCCTTGCATGCATGTTTTTTTATGGGGTAGAGTGCATGATAAAAGTAAGTCTCAACATTTTAATGGATTGTGACATTTGATCCTATGTAAGATACACTTAGCATGGCTGCATTGTGGGTTAGCCTTCCAACCTTACAATGGTGTGGGGGCATAGTGTATGTGAATAGTAAGCCTGAACGTTTTAATGGACTTGGATATTTGATCCTATGTAATATACATCCAACATGGTTGCAATGTGGGTTAGACTCTCAACCTTTCAGTTTAGTTCTTAGACTTGACAAACTTTGGACCCATCAGAAATACTCTGGAAAAACTATCAAAAGTGCATAAGCAACAAATAAATGGAAGATATCAAAGGCCACAGGGATATTAGTTGTGATCCAGATATAGAGAATGGTTTGTCAGCTTTTCTGAGTTTAAATTTGTTGGAATATTCCTGGAGAAAAGCAGGTGATTAGGAGGCATCCCTTTTCAAATTTTAATGCAGAACTTACCTTGAGCATGGACACATGACCAAAAGTTATCCTAGACCAAAGGAGTAGGATACAAGGAATCATTGGGTAAAGGAAAATATGTAAAAGGGCTGGGGAAAGGAAAGAGATGGTAGTCTAAGAACCTTTTCAAGTCTTGCAATGAGTACGCATGAAGGAACAAGAAACCTAAAAGAACAAATAAAGGAAAATCCACCCAAAGTAGGGATGTAGAAATATTAACAAAAGAAAAAATTTCAAAAGGTAGGAATGTGGTTCTACAACAGTGCCAGAAGACCACATAGAATCCTTTTTGTCCTTAAAGACCAAAAGGAGCCATTTAACAATCTAAGGAGACAATCATGCCCAAGTTTGGACCAAAAGAGAACATTGGTTATAAACGGTTATAAATACCACAACAGAAAACATTGGTTATACATGGTTATATATACCATCTCCTTAAAAATAAAAAATAAAAGTATTTATAACTATATGAGATAGTAGCTCCTACATCAGTTGTAGATGGTGCTTAAAAGGGTTACATACAAGTTTAAAATAAAAGTATTGACTGGCCAACAACAAAAGAGAACCACTTGGCAATCAACTACCATGAAAGAGAGAATAATAACTTATGAAGATTTGAAGGGGATACATGGAATCGTGTAGACATGCTAGGTTGGTTGAATTGTATTCCCAAAATTGAGTTATAAGACACTGTGTAAAGTGACCTATCAATATATACACAAAACTACGGATAAAAACATACACGTATAATCTACCATCGTTGAGAAACATACCTTTCATGGAATAAGGTTGTTGAAATCCCAAGGACTTCTTTGGTGTAACTTCATTAATACACATAGGTATCAATGATCAATAAATACCATTCATTTCAGTCATAGCTTAGTTTTTTCTCATTCTCATCACCAAATTTGACAAACCCATAACCTAATTTGGTGCGAGCTGTATTTGCATCTATCACAACTTTAGCACCTTTAACAGATGAATATCGGCTTTGGAAAGCCTCTTGCAAGATAATATCAGTGACCTCATGACCCAAGTCCCCAACAATTATGGAATACCCAGCTCCTGGTTCTATCTGTTTGTCACCAGCTCCAAAAGTATCCCAATTCAACCTAAAAGGTTGTTGAGAAATGGGCATGGGTGTACCATGGAAATTCTGCAAAAATCTCTCTGTAGTTGCACGAGAATCAAGTTCCACAAAACCATAACCCTATGGATAAATAGAGTAGAAAAGAACATGAAGAGAGCAAATAACAAAATTTTGTGATGTATACTAAATCAAAGCGGACCACTTCACCTAAAATCTCAAATTAAGGTCATCAGTACCAAGGAAAATTTAGTATCAGTGTTTATCTCATATAAGTGGGTTCAAGGAAAATTTAGTACCAGTGTTATCTCATATAAGTGGGTTCAAGGAAAATTTAGTACCAGTGTTATCTCATATAAGTGGGTTCAAGGAAAATGGACATACCAAGAAATCATTAGTACCAACTCTTTCTCCATCCTTCTTCTTTTCCATAATACCCATTTTGAGCTCTAACTGAAATATGGCAATGTAAAAGGTTATGAACTATCAAAGAGATTTTTCAATGTCATAGTAAAATACCGTGAGCTATCCAACTGATAAGAATGACATGAAAAATAAGCTATACCTATGGAAAAGATCGTAATCCCATAAATCATAGCAATGAAAAAAAAAATATAAACATGGTTATCAACAATATGAAAGGAAATGTGAAGACAAGGACCAAAGATAAGCTGTATATGGAACAAGAAATCCCTCGAAGTAAAAATGTCAAATGGAGAGAAATAATTAATTTTTTTTTTTAGGAGATGCATTCAGAAACTGAATTGTAACCTACATGTACATGAAGAGAGAGGAATAGCGCCAATGCCAAAAGAAACCATGTAAGGAAGGAACCTTGTTCCCTTCATAAAGATCTCGTCCTTTCAAATGTAAGATTTTACCTCCTGCTATGTGACTCTGATATCCCTAGTTTTTAGCTCCCAACTTTCGAGTTATGCAAAAGATTGCCACAGTGATGCTTAAACCCTTAAATTAGGTAACAAATGTTTGGATTGAAAATATTTTTTATTCTACAGATACACAGCATAGATATTATTGATATCTTCTTGGTTTTTCTGTGTTTGTTATCTATCTTTTTCTTTGTGTATTGTCCTTGTTATCTCACCCTTTCCTCGTGTGTTTGTTGCAAAGTTTATATGCTAATACTTTGGATCAATAGTTTAATTATTAATTTTTATTTTTATGATTATTAATTTCTTCTCATTGACATTATGACATGTTGAATTTTTGTATCCATGGAAGTGTTCCTTTAGTGATTCTGTGCTTTGGTCACTAAAAAGGGGACAAGTTATATGAACCTTGTATTAATAATTAGCCTAAAGAGGTCATGAGGCCTATAAGAGGTCGAGGAATCAAAATATTTACCTAAAACTTGGAGATGGGGTCGGGCCTCTACCTTTCTATTGCATATGGATTTGAGACTGGTTCTGGGTCAGTACCCTAGTTTAATTATAATTGGATCAACTACTACAATGTTTAAAGGAACTGAGCCTAGTGAAGCTACGTTGACTGGTGCAACTAGTTCGATGGTCACAGATCATAATACTTATACTAAAGTTAGAAAATCACCTCAGTATGGGACTTGCAAGGACTCTTACATTGAAGAACCAACAACTAGCTATCATGCTTCTAGGTATTGATATGGTACTGGTTCTAGTACATAATTCATAATTGACGTATAAGGAACCTAATTTTCCTTTGGCATGCGCTTAATGGGGTTTGCTTCAATGGTGCATCAGGGATAAAGATGCTCAAGAGAAAATTTGTGCAATTGCTTTGTTCGATCTCTGAAGATCGAGGTGCATGGCACCAATATTACTAATAGAAAGTAGACAATTTACAAAATTTTGACTTTATTGTCAAAATTGCAATATTCCATGACACAATTAAAAATGACTAACATAAATGACTAATTCATATTCTTCTAGCTAGTCATTTTTTATGTTGTGACTAAATTAGTCACTTATGTTAGTCATTTTTAACTCTGTCACTTATTATCTAGTCGTATTTGTTAACTGGTGACTAAATTAGTCGTTAATTTTAGTCGCTTATAGTTGGGTTAATCAAAATTGCTCATATTTAGTAGTAAATCACTTGAAAAACCTGTGGTGACTCGAATTTTTAGTCATGTAGTAGCTAATTCCTCATTTTGTACTAGTGATATATAATGTTTGTTTTAATATATGCAAATTGTGGTAGTAGTACCATGATCTAAGTTGTTAGTAGTTGATTATGACTGTAAATAGTTTCATGTCCTATTTTGAGGATTAGCCTTGGGGACAGAGATAGTATAAATTGCTCCCCACCGAGGGGAGAAGGGTTGGGAATTTTCAAGAGCAGAGGCTCTCCATTGTAATGTGTTTCAATATTTCTATATATGAATGAAATTGCAGAGGAATGATAATCCTTTCATGGAAGAGAATCCTCATGTGTCGTTTTTTTCTTCAATAAGTAACTTCTTTACATGAATGTTTATCTTGTTTTTCATTCTAGTTTGTATTTCCTTTTAATGTTTGAGCATTAGTGTATATGGTCTAGAATTCGTGTTGTATGCTCTTGGCCCATTGTTCAAGCATTTTCAAACATTTTATTCTAAAGTCATGCAAAATTCACCTTGGTTATGTGCTCTGCGTGATGGAATTTTTTCTCATGTCTACTAATCACTTGCTAAATATATCCATATTGAAGGATACATGACTATCTTTCCTTTGTCCATAAACTTTCATGATTCCTTACCTCTTGCAACATATTTCAAACTGGATTGTTGACTCCATTTCCCAATGGTCCCCTCCATGATCGTCCCACCAGACTTTATAAAAACAAACTTGTTCTATTCAGAAATATGACCTTCTGACTTGTCTTTGATTGAATATCTTGCATATGAAAACTCTGTAAATAGTGAGACATCCCTCTCTAAATTATCCACCAATTAGATTACTACATGCTTATTGAGTTACAAGTGGTTTCCATTTTCATACATTGGGTTTCCCTCATATTTATCATGATAATGGGGCTTATGGTTGTTGTTGATATGTATATATTCAATTAGCATTACTTGTTGTATATCACATGGATGTAAGGATGAAAAATAGAACTTGGGGATGCATAACAAAAACCCTCATTTTCATAGATAAATTCATAAAATCCAAAATCCAAAGAAAATATACCAGGGTTACACATTACAATTTAAAATTGTCATAAAGAAATGAAAATCACTTACTTGAGCCAGCTGTAGTTTCGAAGCAAGATAGCGTAGACACCACCCTATGAACAAGAATGAACCGTCGCTCTAGCAGAAACCATACCTGCAAATTCCCAAGTTAGACCAAACCCTAAAATATCCAAGGTAAAAAACTCTTGAAGAAAAAATACAACAATAGAGTTTACCTCAAGTTTCCATGCCGAAATTACCAAGGTTGCCATGCAAAAAACAATGAGACCGCCCAACAATACAAAATCCACCCTTCGATGAGGAAAATTTTCAGAAATGTGGTCAAAATTGGTCCCAGCAGCCTTAAGATAATTGGTCCCATCAACCTTAGTAAAAAATGGTCCCAGCAGCCTTAAGGGAATGCCTGCCACAATTCATGGTTTGATAAGAATGCCCACACCATCGTACTGTCTTATAGCTAATTGGTTTTGCTACCTATTCATGATTTGAGTTTGCTTTAATATTTCTTTAGGAGAAAGATACAGGCTTGCCAAAATAGGGTTTTTCACCAGTGCATGCAAAAGAGGCTAAGTAGCCTCAAAAAGATGCCCACCCTAAATTATGGGTTCGAGTAAATGCCCGCAACACATCGGGGTCTTGTATATTGGTCTTTGGCCTACCTGGCCATGTCTTCATATTGTCTTGGAAGTGGATGAAGAAATAGTTATGGACCTACCAAAAGGGTTTTTTAGGCAAATTAGACCAAATTGAGAAATTTGTCTAAGTATGGAATTGGTATTAAATCTGCCCAAGTGCCCTTAAGGAAATGCTCGCCATGCCTCATAGGATGATTTGAAAAATGTATTGAGAATGTGAATCTCTATAGTGTTGTATGGAGCATACAAACATGTCACTTGCCTCACCAAACTGCAACATATGTTTAAGGAAGAATTGGTCCCAACAACCTTAGTCAAATTGGTCTCAGTAGCCTTAAGAGAATTCCCTCCACATTCATGGTTTGAGAAGAATGCCTGCACCATGGTAGCGTCCTCTGGATAGTTGGTTTGGATACCTATTCATCATTTAAGTTTTCTTTAAAAAATTTCTTGAGGAGAAAGATATAGGCCTGCCAAAACAGGGTGTTTCACTGGTGGATGCAAAAATGGCTAAGTAGCCTCAAAAAGATGCCTTCCCTAAATGATGGGTTAGAGTAAATGCCCGCAGCACATGGGGGTATTATAGATTGGTCTTCAGCCTACCTGAAATATTTTATTGGAAGTGGATGAAGAAACAGTTATGGAACTTCGAAAAGGGTGTTTTAGGCAGGTTAGACCAAATTGAGAAATTTGTCAAAGTATGAAATTGGTGTTAAATATGCCCAAGTGGCATTAAGGAAATGCCCACCATGCCTCATAGGATGATGTGAAAAATGTATTGAGAATGTGAGTCTCTAGAGTGTTGTATGGAGCATACAAACATGTCACTTGCCTCACCAAAATACAACATATATTTAAGGAAGAATTGGTTCCAGCATCCTTAGTCAAAATTGGTCCCAACAGCCTTAAGAGAATTCCCGCCACATTTCTTGGTTTGAGAAGATGCACGCACCATGGTACCATCCTATGGATAGTTGGTTTGGATACCTATTCATCATTTGATTTTGCTTTAATATTTCTTGAGGAGAAAGATAAAGGCTTGCCAAAACAAGGTGTTTCACCAGTGGATTCAAAAATGGCTAAGTAGCTTCAGAAAGATGCCCGCCCTAAATTATGTGTTAGAGTAAATCCCACAGCACATGGGGGTCTTGTACATTGGTCTTCGGCCTACCTGAGCATGTATTTATATTGTCTTGGAAGTGGATGAAGAAATGGTTATGGACCTGCCAAAAGGGTGTTTTAGGCAGAATAGACCAAATTGAGAAATTTGTCTAAGTATGGAATTGGTGTTAAATCTTCCCAAGTTGCCTTAAGGAAATTCCCACCATGCCTCATAAGATGATGTGAAAAATGTATTGATAATGTGAGTCTCTAGAGTTTTGTATGGAGTATACAACCATATCACTTGCCTCACCCAAGAGTCTCTAAGGAGGAAGATGTCAACCTGCCAAAAGTGCCTCCCAGCCATATTTGTACTATTCTAGTACTGACAAAACTACCTAAGTGGCTTAACGGAAATGGCCTCTAGAGATTGTCCTGATGATGATAAATTTATCTGAGGGAATGGGGTTTTCTTTGATGAATTTGCTATATTTCCATGTTCTTAGTTTTTGTTATGGTGACCACATGAAGAAAATAACAATCTTCCAAAATAGAAGAAAAACATTTTTGCATATTCAGAAGTATGAAAATATTGACTAAGTGTTAAGAACAGTAGTTTGAGAGGTCAATTGGAAATGATAGCCAAGGGATGTATTTGTTTAAGTAAATTCTTTGAATGTAATGGATCCATTCTTTGGTAAGTTTTCCATCTGCTCATGACTTTAGGTCTCCATACGGTGTTCACACATGTGAAATAGGAGTCTGCCAAAATAGGAAGAAATATGTTTTGATGCTCAAAAGAAGTTAAGAAGCTATTTTGATATGCCCACCAAAGGCCCAAGTTGTCTCAGTAAATTGTAAGGGTGACATGGTCTTTTTTCCTAGTGGACTGGTTATCCAGCCATACCTTCAGTTTGCTAAGTGATGGATAGATGACAAAAATATGAGTCTCATGATGTGATGAGGTTGGAAAGACACATGATGGTGTCCTAATGTATCATGATGTATTTGTTACATTCTAATAGTGGTTTGCAAGAGTATGATCATTTTGGGAATTTTACTAAGTAATGAAAAACTGCCCTAAAGCAGCTGTGTTATGAAAATGTCCATAATAATTAATTAGAAGAAGAAAATGCCCGCCAAGGAGAGACAAAGAAGCTTCAGAGGATGAAAGTGGTCATGATGGAATCACCATGTTGGACTCTATCGATTGCGTGTCTCACACCTCAAATTGAATGAAAATAAAAATCTCATCACGTTGACGTGGGGTTTGATAATAATTTTGGTAAAAATACGTAAGTGACCTTAGTAAAATGCCTGCCATTTCCAGTAGTTGATGGATTAAATTGTTCTGAGGGTATGAGTCTCTAGAGTGTTGATTGGTGCATCTAACCACATCATTATTTTGACCAAAAACTCTCCAAATATGAAGTTACCAGTATGCCAAAAGTTCCCTCTAGCTTGTTTTTCTCCAGTCCAGTAAAATGCCCACCCGACTCACAAGAATATGAGTCCGAAGGGGAAATCACTTTGGTTGTGCTGAATGGGATGTACTACATCATGTGGTATCATTGGTTCAGGAGTTGGTCAAATTAAAAATCCCTCATGCTGAATTAGGGTTTTATAATTTTGTCCAAGTGGTAAATCTATAGTTTAAAATGTTATTTTCAAATTCCCACCAGATGATGTGTGTGTGTCAATTAATTAATCAAATTACATGTATTCGTTCCTTGTTGAAGTGTTTATCCATTCATGGTTTCAGTATTCCCTATGGAGGTCACATCCGTGAAAAATTAACCTTCCATGTTGAAAAAAAATCATGTTCACACAGCATATAAGTTTGCCTGCACATAGCTTAAAATATATATAATAAAAACGTTTTTCAAATTCCCGCACAAGCCAAAGATTTAAATATAGATTTCTCAGCCAATTAATTAAAAAATGATGAAATAAATAAGAGACATAAACAAAACAGATTTTATAATTTCATTAATATACATAAATTTAATTTATTTTGAAGAGATTGATGCTTTCTTTCACAACCTACAAGCAGTCTCGTATTGATCACTGAAAACATTGGATTCAGAGATGAATTCTCTATAATGTTATCTTATATGCCGATAAATACAAAACTCCATCATAGAAAAAATAATCATTAACTTTCGATAAATACATGTATACAGTGATATGCCAACTAAAAAGGATTTTTCATTATATATCGATAAATACAAAAATCCATTATACAAATATTTTTTTCATTAACTATCGATAAATACATATATACGTTGATTTATACATGTCTAGAATGTTTTAGAGATGGCTACAATCCATACTCTTGAGAAGAAGAGAAATCTGAATTGTCTCTCTTGCCTTTCGTAGAAGACTGTAATTGTACTAGAGATGGACAAGGAACTTATTGCGATTTCTTTTCAAGCTCTTTAACTCTCTCTGATTTTTTATTTGAATTTTCAAGCAAAACATTTTTTTTCTACCATCAATTTCTTCAACATTTCCACATTTTTCTTATACTTTGTTGATTCATGTTCTTCCTTTACCTCCAATTTGTCTCTGGTATGTTTCAACTAGTTTTTAACTTCAGTCAATTCACATTTCAGATTATGTATTTCTTTCTCCTGCTCTTTTTCCCTCAACTTTGTCTCGTTGGGAAGGACAGGATTTGCACTCATCACAGTAGCTAGCCCTTTTAATTACTTCTCCAAATCAGCAATTCTAGATTTAAGTGTTTGAATTTCCATATCACATCCCAAATGTTGAACTTTTCTACGTTCTAAGAGTTTTGATTCCAGCTCCCTTATTTTTGCATCTTTCCTAACCATCTTCTCTTTCATTTCTTTATGTAACGATGATGAGCCATACAAATCATCTAGTGCAAGTCTTGCTGAGAAGCTTTCTTGTAGCATCTTCTTTCATCTTGCTAAGTATTTCTCTTGCTCTTCTAAGGACATTGTACCTCTAGGTGTATTTTTCCTTCTACCCTTACCCTTACCCTTACCCTTACCATCATCTCCTTTGGTACCCTTACCTACACCCTCACCACCTTCTTCACTGGAATTTTTTTTCCTCTACTTTGTTTTTTAAGTTTTAAAGTTTCAGAGATCCTTGCTAACCTTTTTCCTTTCGGCTTATCAACTTTCCTAGAAATTTTTTTTCTCAAATAAAAAATTATTGATTCTAATTCTCCAACCTTTTTTCCATGGATTCCCTCCCACTCTTTCAACTTCAACTAATATTGTTGTACTACCTATTCATGTTCTTTAATTTTCTTCTCCATTACCTGTAAAGGACCCATTTCTATCATCACTGGTGGTACATTGAGAACAGGTGGCCTTTTTTCAACTCTTCTTTGAGTTCACTCACTTTAGCACTAGATTTTTCCAAAGCCTCTTCATACGCAACCCTCACAGACTGAATTGATATTTGAGCAACATCAGTTTGTTTATCTACTTCTTTGGATAATAATTTAACCATTTATTCTTTCCCTTTTATAATTTTGTTTGCTCTGAAATGATTATCCACAAATGTCTTCTGCAACTCTACTATCTGTTTTAGGCATTGTTGCTAGGGTTTTCGCCCTAGCTTGTACGAATGAGTACCTACTAAGGACAATGGATTCCTTAGTAGCAGTTCAATGATATATGAATTAAAAAGCTATAACAGAATTAAAAACTAAATTTAAACTTTCATGAAGCAAAAACAGTAGAAAGTAAATAATGACCTTTATTGATGTTACCTCCGATGTGGAGGTTGGTGAAGTCCGTTGCGCTGGTCCGATGTCGGCGGCTCCGAGCTTCCAGCTGCTTCTTCTCTTTCTCCACTGGTGGAAATGGGCCAAAAGGGGCTCTCACGGTGAAAGTAGCTTCAATGGTGAGCTAGGGTTTCATGAGCAATTTTGGCAGAGGCAGGATACTTGTGATTGTGGATATGAAATAAGGTGTCTCCATCACTTATTTATAGTTGGAAACCATGCGGTTTTAGGGTTATGGTTTGCTGATTAGGGTTTCAGCTTTTTAGGGTTTTTTCCTCTTTTTCCTCATTATTTTATATTTTTTATTCCTTTTTGGAGATTTTTGCTTTTTTGGAGGAATTTTGGATATTTTTAGAGGAAAAGAGGGTTTTATGGCCTTTTGGAGGCATTTTAAGCCTTTTGGAGGCTTTTTGCATGGTTTTATGGGTTTTTGATGAAAATATGGTGGGAAAATGGACAAATGAGCCATGTAATGGGGTATATGA
>LPNX010692218.1:107856-119239 GCA_001517045.1 Pseudotsuga menziesii | reverse complement strand
GGGCCACACAGGGTTGTGCCGGATGGGGTCGTTGGTTAACCTGGCTAGGTCAGGTAGGTTGAGGCTAGCCATGTATGGAAAACTGGATGAAGGGTGTGGCACGATAGTGGGTTGGACCACGTTGGGGCCCATGCCCCCAGGTGGAGGGGTCACGTGAGGGAGGTTACCCCCAAGTGGGGGAACTACGGTGGCATGAGAAGGTCCTGCGCCACCAAGGGCGGTAGGAGTTACTAATGGAGTGGGTATGGGTATTCCTGCCGTGGGAATAGGTACGGTGAGGGGAATGGTAGACGGGCCTCCCGTGGAGGGCATACCCATGATAGGTGTGGTAACTGGTGGAGTGGTGGATGTGCCACCAACGGTCCCTCCCATGAAGGGAGGGGGATTTATGCCAGCCATGGGGCTAGTAGGGGCGTCAGAATCTGGTGACGGAGTCCTATGCCGCTGACGAGTGGAGTCAAGTGACAAGGCTCGAGATCTACGACGAGTGGTATCAAGTGATCCGTGCTGTGGGTGCTCGCCTCTGAGGCACCGAGAATGTCTCGGCGAAGCAATGGTGATAAATGATGTCAAATATCTGTGAGTTGAGGTAACTATAAAAATGCTCAAAAAACCCTAATGCAACCGAGTGTGCAGAAGGAGAGCTCAAAAAAAATAGGGCACTCGGGCCAACAATCAACTCAAAACGCCCACTGTAACAGCTGTGCTACAAATAGGTGGAGTGTCAACAAAAATGGTCAGAATACCAACAAGCAACAGGTTTGCTAAAAATAGAAAACGGTGGACTCACTAGACCAAAAGGAGGTAAGGGAGCATGCAAACACCTAACTAGTAGTATTATGAATCAACTAAGCATATCCTCTGCAAGGTGATGAAATCCAATTCAGACAATATAAATAGGAAAGTCAAATGGCTAAAGTATCCCCCTACCGGGAGGGACACCGGGTACGCAAACCTAGAAGTATGGCAACTAAGATACCCCGTTCATGACACGTCCAGAAAGGTAAATCTGCCGCTTGGTCCTTTAACCGCAATATTCCCTATACAGGGATATTCCGAGAACTGCGAAAGGTAGCCCTTCAGTTACTGAATGGAGTTCGGTATTCCACTCAGACCTCCGGAACCAATCTCACGACTTCAACCCTCCTAAGGGAGAGGCCTTCTGATAATCTGGTTGTGACCGTGTCAAAAAATACTAGGGGATTTTGGTTCCCTAAAGGACAACAACTATGTCTCAAGTGTAAATAACCAAGGGGCGTTATTGGAAGCCTATCCCCTTGATCCTACCTAACTACAAGAATTCTTTTGTGTTCCCCAAGTGGGGTTAGAATGTTGGTTGAGTTAAGTATTTTTTAAGTCTCACTTGATTTAGGTGACATATTGTGTGCTGGTGAGGTTATGAACCCAAAAGAGAAGTGCCAGGGCAACTTCTGAAATAACAATGTAATTGAATGAAGCAATTTATACCATGCAAAATGTATCTGAATAAATAATGCTGAAATAATTCTGCAGAAACAATGCTAAAATTTTGTAAACAATTCTGTAAACATGGGACAGAAAGGCTATAAGGCTGTAGGAAATATGGTAGCAAAGTGACTGGGTTTCGGCATGGTAACGAGTGAAAAAAATCAAATCGCAGATCGCGGGTATGGGGCGAAATCGCGCGGTTGGACCGCGGGTTTAAAGGCAAAAGTCACGCGCAGATCACAGGTATTTGGCTAACAGCGGCGGTCGGATTGCGCGTTTGAAGGCAACAGTCGTGGTCGGATCGCGGGTATTTGGCTAACAGTGGTGGTCAGATCGTGGGTGTGAAGGCAACAGTGGCGGTCGGATCGCGGGTATTTGGCTAACAGTGGCGGTCGGATCGCGGGTTTGAAGGCAACAGTCGCGGTCGAATCGCGGGTATGGGATGAAAAGTCGCGGGCAGACCGCGGGTTTGAAGAAAATAGGTGCGATCGGGTCGCGGATTTATGGACAAAAGGCGCGGTCGGACCGCGGAAAACAGAGAAAAAACGGCGGTTTACGGCGGCCGAAAACGACAGCCGAAAAGACAAAACGGAAAAGAAAATAAAGAAAAAAGCCAGTAGAGTCGCCAAAACTGTTGCTAGGGTTTTCTCCCTAGCTTGTGCGAATGAGTACCTACTAAGGACAATGGATTCCTTAGTAGCAGTTCAATGATATATGAATTAAAAAGCTATAACAGAATTAAAAACTAAATTTAAACTTTCATGAAGCAAAAACAGTAGAAAGTAAATAATGACCTTTATTGATGTTACCTCCGATGTGGAGGTTGGTGAATTCCATTGCACTGGTCCGATGTCGGTGGCTCCGAGCTTCCAGCTGCTTCTTCTCTTTCTCCACTGGTGGAAATGGGCCAAAAGGGGCTCTCACGGTGAAAGTAGCTTCAATGGTGAGCTAGGGTTTCACGAGCAATTTTGGCAGGGGCAGGATACTTGTGATTGTGGATATGAAATAAGGTGTCTCCATCACTTATTTACAGTTGGAAACCATGCGGTAATAGGGTTAGGGTTTGCTGATTAGGGTTTCATCTTTTTAGGGTTTTTTCCTCTTTTTCCTCATTATTTTATATTTTTTATTCCTTTTTGGAGATTTTTGCTTTTTTGGAGGAATTTTGGATATTTTTAGAGGAAAAGAGGGTTTTATGGCCTTTTGGAGGCATTTTAAGCCTTTTGGAGGCTTTTTTCGTGGTTTTATGGGTTTTTGATGAAAATATGGTTGGAAAATGGACAAATGAGCCATGTAATGGGGTAGATGAGGTAGTGAACCCTTTTTGGGTGATAATAGGCATTGTAAAATATTATCATCTTTTCTTAAGCACTTTTCTTCCCAATTGCATATATAGGAAGCTTGTTCCTTGAAATGCTCCATTTTATCATATAGGATGAACACGTACCTAAACTTATATGATGCAATGTCTAAATGCATAGCGGAAGCCCCTGATTCTAATTTGGAAGAACAATCATACTCAATTGCCAACTATTTAGGAGGAATTCTATCAAGAATGTCTTGAGGAATGGAAAAGTGAGCAGTAGTTTGTTCCATTTCATTTCCTGTCACCTCCTCCCAATGACCTCTATCTACATGCCCCTTAAACTCTTTCAAAGTTATGGAAGCACAAATTTCATCATTTGTGACCAAATAAGGATACCTTACTTGTAATTGGCCATGGTGCTCAAGACTTTGTACTGGCGATTCCTCGTTCTGTTCAACAGGGTGTAATGGCAATACCCCATGGTGCTCAGGATATTGTACTAATTCCTCATTCTGTCGAGGAGACTATACTGGCGATTCCTCATTATGTTCCCTACTTTTACATTTCTTAATGTATGTTTTATGAAATCGTGGTTTTGGCAAAGATATTTTTCTTTATATCACCAATCTCTGTTTTAGTATTTTGGGGTCGACATAAATCAATAATTTTTTGAAGTGTGTCCGGGAAACTAAATTTAACCTTCCTTAATTCGCTCTCTTCCAGGGCAGAGTGGAGTTTATTAGCCAATAGATAAGGAATGTCTATAGGTATATGTTCCACCCAATGTATCACTGCCCGCATACATTCACCCGAAATGTCAACCCTGTGATGATTCAGAAATGTACTAAAGACAATCTGAATCAAAGTTTTGTATATTTTAGGAGGGACATATTGAATTTTTAAACCATTCCTCGAAAAATTTTCTTCTCTCCCACAAATTTTACTGGCCATCTGGTTCTTGTCCTGTCCGGGGGTTTTCCTTGAGCTTAAAATTGCTCCCCCTCTGCATGGAATATTTATAGCTCAGGAAAGCAAATCAAGTTCGAGGTATATCCACTTCCCAAAAATTATGAGTTTCATATTCCCAACATCATATTTGGAAATTTCCTCATTTATCTCCTCGTCAACATAACTAAACATTCCCGAAAAAAAGTCAAAAACTTTTTCTTTCCACAGGATAGTTTCCATACCTGGTGGCCACATCTTTGCATCTCTCCATGCATCAGATTTCTCCTAGAATTTTTTTACTGTTACCCTATCATCTATGGACAATTGTGTTTCAACTGAGGTTTCATAGAAGGATGCCTACATTTCAGCTGCGGTCATCATGTTGGACTCCCCTGTTTGAATTTCGGCCATGGTTATCCAGGTTCGAAGCGGAGGTGAGGTGATGCACGCGTACTATATTTCAGGCTCACGAATTCTCCCCGCGGACAGATTTTCAGCAACAAATCAACGCTTTTCTTGGGTATGCACTTTGGAAATAAAAACATATAAAAAAGGAATTTGGAAATAAAAACATATAAAGATCATCATGACATAAAAGATATAAACATGTGCCTCTACTCTTCAAGAATTAAATATCATTCATGATATTCTTCTTCATCCAACTCAACTTCTGTATCATGATCTGTTTTAGAATACATATTCATCAAAGGCTCATTCACATCAACAATATCATCAATGGCATATTCGCTAATATAGTCATCTACATTGTCATTGGATCATAGTCTACTACATTTGGATGATCAACCTCTTCAAATTCTTCATCGAACACATTGATTATAGCCACCTGCTCCTGATCTAAATCATCATCATCATCTTCTTCTTCATGATTATCTTCATCATCTACATTATTATACTTTACGGGTATTCCTCTTAGATCGTATCTAACAACGTATGACCAACCTGCTTTACTTGGTACCTCTGAGTAAAAGACTTGCTCACATTGACTTGGAAGAACATAAGGCAATATATCCGGTTCAAATGCCCTTGTAGTAACCATGGTAAATCCATTAGCATGCTCAATAATAGTTCTTTCAGGATCACGTTCATGCATCCGTAACCTGTACCACTTCACCTCAAACAAAACTATTTTAAAGGAATTAAAATCACACTCAATTATGTCCTCCAAATTCCCATAGTACCTATTCTCAATTTCTTTTGGACGTTTGTCACTTCTAGAGGAAACATTGGTTACCTTAAACACTGTAGTTATCCCAAAATCAGAGGTTTTGATCTTATCATCCAACATTTTGATACAAAATTTACGACCATTACACCACATAGCCTTGTGATGTTTCAACTACAACATTGACAACAAGTAAAAAAAAAAATGTGAATTAATAAACATCATATAGGACTTAGAAAACATATTTGAAAAGTTAAACAAACCAAATACATTGAAAAAATGGGAATTAACTAGAAAAATGCGGGTAAACAATTTACTTGCCTTTTTATCTTTTAAACCATAGGCTAAACCAACTTCTCTTTGCAACGTAAGATCAGGAAATTGATGTCGATGTCGATGATGATGAGTTGTTTTAATCATCTCACTGACCTCTTCCCATGATAACCTACCGAAGCATTCTTCACAATATTCTATCCAATGCTCCATCCAATCAAGGTTTTTTGCAATGTATAAATGTAAAGCATCCCACACTCGAGCAACTATATCAAAAAATAACAATCCACTATCATTAATTAGATATCATTACATGCATAGTTTAATACAATTGAATATCCAAGATTAATAAAAAAATAACAAATTAGTATGATAAAATAAAATTGGAAAAATACATGATATATTAATTCCATAAAATCTAATAATTACCTTTCACAGTCCTCATTGTACCTTTCCCAAATAGGACCTCCCCTTCAAATTTTTTGATGGAGTTGAGATGCCAAATGCGAGGTACATTCATATGTTCTACTAACTTAGGTAGATATTCACTAATATACAGCATGCACTGATATACCATATATCCCTCAACGATAAAACCCTTGGGATGTGCTCTTTGTCTAACAATATCCTTCAATGACTTCAACTGCCTCTCCACCATCCACATCGACCTTGTGTGTACCAGTCCACATAATTCAATCTCCTCAACTTGGTGTATGAGGTAGTGTTCTTGTGCATTGAAAAATGTTGGAGGTAGTTATTGTTGCATTTCACACATTAGTTGGGGAATTTCTCTCTTCCAATACCTTATATCTTCTTTATGGATTTATTTTGAGGAAATCCACATACAAATGATGCAATAAAATAATATCAAGCCATATATAAAATTTGCTGGAAAAACATAATATTTCAATAAGTTCCTCTACAAATCATGGACCAAGTACATTTTCCATATAAAACATTAATTACTTACCTCATGTATTTTCCAAGAACATAAATAATTTGTTTTATGTTGTTGTCAAAGTCACCTGGGAGAGATAAAGGTAGAACATACTGTATCAAAAAACACAAAGTTATTATTTATTTCCAAATAAGAGAATAAAATTAATAAAATAGTGCATACCAATAAGGAAATATATTAAGAACTCACAATTACCTTAATGAATGTATTCCAGCCATGTGTTTTAACCCCACCAAAATCACCTTTTTCGTTAATATATTCTTTATGTTAGATGAAAACCCTGTCGGAAACTTGATTTTTCTAATGACCTCTTTTACAATATTGCTCTGTTGCTCCGTCAAGCACCAAGGAAGACTAATATTCTATTGATGGCCATCACCATTAGAATTAATAATCACACTTTGCAATGTGTGATTAGCTTCTTAGATGTCACTACAAATATTTCCAATTCTTTCTTTGTGAGTCCTTCCATCTAATATTCACCATAACAATTATGTTATGTTCTTCCCAATATGCATTGTATCAAACAAACGAACTATTTGTAGGTGCGCATAGTATGGAAACTTACTGCATTGCATCGGGTAAATTTTCATTCCTCATGGAAGCCCATTCATGCCTTAACGACATTCATGAAACATCAACAAAATCAAATTAACACTAATTATTCAATATAGGTACATACAGCCCTGAACATAATTCACTAAAAAAAAACAAAGATTTATATAATATATGATACAAGTTGAATGTGATTGTCAATAATGTCAAAGGAGTTTAGATGGCAGGGTAAACTCAGTGAAAGACAAATGGATGACAAAGGAAGTAATGACATGGCAAGTATGATGATGTGGCATGTATGGTGAGGCTAGAAAGACACATAATGGTGTTCTGGTGCTATCAAGAAGTTAGTGTTGTAATATGACATCATTCTGGAAAAATATGGCAATTTTGTGAAACTTTGGAAATTGACTAAGTATGAAAAAGTACGAAAAACAATATTTTTCCTACTTTTGGCAAATTGATATTTTGCATATGTGATCATTGTAAGTCATCCTGAAAGTATGGCTGGATAGCCATTTCAACAATGAACAAATCCATGCCAATTGATGAACCTATTGACATACACCCAACATCTAGCAGGCATTTCAAAATCGTCTTCCAAACTGCTTATTGACACTTAGACAAATGTCTTCAAACCCTAAGTCACAAAGGTGATTTTATTTTTTTCATCAAACTTGGAGAGTGAGACATCCAAAATGTGAGGAATGTCATACTAACTCAACCATGACAATATTCTCTCCTGCATCCTCGTCATCTAACCTTAGCAGGCATTTTACTGGGATAGTGCAAATGAAGGTGAGAGGCACTTTTGGAAGATTGATATCTTCCTCCTCGGAGTCTCTTTGGAAAATATGAAACCATGGTTGGATGCACCAACCAACATAATAGATCCTTTCAATTTTAAATAATTTTTCTCATCATCCTATGAGAGGTAGCGCGCATTTCCTTGAGGCCACTTAGGAATATTTTACCAATAATTCCATACTCAAACAATTTGTCCAAAACCTAAGGTGTATTTTTCATTTCACCCAAAAATTTAATCCCCAGCCTCATTTTCATTTGCCCTAGGTGGGCATTTTACTGAACTTTGGTGTAAGACAACCTGAAACCCTGTTTTGGCATATACATATCTTCTTCCTCAAGCATTCTAAAACCAATGTGAGAACATGGTCAGGTAGGCAAAACATACACCTACATGTTGACAAGGTGGTGCGGTCATTTTCTTCAACCCACAAATTATGGCAGGCATTTCCCTAGAGCAATTCTAACTAATTTGACCAAAAATCCTTATTTTCGGAGACCTGTATCTTCTTCTTCAAGGAGTTTTTTTGAGAACTAGGGCCATGGTCAGATAGATATTTCAATAAAGTATGGGATTTCAAGTCATGGATGGCATTTTCTTCTTCTTATGAATGAATTATGGTGTTCATTTTCATAAGGTAGTTGCTTTAGGGCAGTTTTTCAACACTTAGTCAAAATCCCCAAATTATTATACTGTTACCAACTACTACCAGAATCTAACAATGACATCATGAGACATTAGGACACCAACATGTTTTTTTCAACCTCATCACACATGCCATATCAACACTTCTTTTGTCATTAATTACCTCCTTTGACATCAATGACAACCATACTCAACAGTGTCCAACAATACATAAATAATTTGGCATACCTTGATGATTTCTATTATATTCCAAATACCATAGGTGAGGTGTCATTCTTCGTGGTTTTTTTCCATTCTCTTCTCTACCATTGAATTTTTCTTTGTCTGTAGTTCAATAACTATGCTTCTTAGGCAAAAAGTGCCTATACTCATCAAACACTTCATTTGCTAAACTCCTTGAACAACGAGATTTTATCCTAGGACTGCAAGCTAGACATGCAAATTTACCCTTTGTTTGAAGACCTACAAGATATATGAATTAGTGTAGCGAATTAGAATTAACATTTAAAATAATGCATGCTTTTCAATAGATATATTTATATAATATTAAAGAACAAAAGAAAGTAACAATATACCACAAAAATGTGTTAACCCGGGAGCATCATGAATTGTCCATCCAAGTATTCCATGGAATTGAAATCGTCTTTTCCCTATTCATCTAGAGATGTCATACATAGTGATGCCATCCCATAACTTCAATAAGTCATCAATAAGAGGCTCAATATATACATTCATATCTTTAACCTTGTACTTACCTAATTGGTCCAACATACATGATTAATTATATTTAGCTATATGTCATTATATATAAAAGACATAATTATCATGCACGAAACAAAGATATTAAATATTTAGTGATCATAATTTCAAGTAAAAGAATACAAATTAATTAAATACCTGGAACAATCATTGCCAACATTGTGTGCTCTCTCTTCACCGACATCCAAGGAGGAAGGTTATTGTTTATAACAAAAACAAGCCACACTGAGTAGGTAGAACGAAGCTCTCCAAATGGATTGACACCATCAGCTACCAACAAAAGTTTAACATTATTAGGTTCTTCTTTGAAAATTGACCACTTTTCTTCGATGCACCTAAATGCAGGCCCATCTGCAGGCATTCAAAGAACATCATCTTGACTTCTATTCTTTTCATGGAAATCCATAAACTGTGCTATACTTTGACACCTGAACAACTGCTCGAGATGTGGAATTATCGGAATATAACAAAGAAATTTGTGAGGCACCTTTTTTGTCACTTTATCGGTTCGATGCCTACTTGTTTGACATTGTGGGAATTCATTTTCTAATGCATATTGTCCATAGTATATGATATGATCATTAGGACATGCATCAATAGCTTGATACTCCATTCCAAATTCTTTCATAATCACATATATCTCTCGATATGTGCGTGGTAAAATATTTGATGTTGGTAATAGAAATTCACCTAACAATCTACAAAATTCAAAAGAATAAGTCAATGTAAACAATATTAATCTTCAATATCTCAGCCATACTTTACAAATTAGATAACAATAGCAATATAGGAAAAAAGGAAACCCTTTATGTACATGTGAACATCCACACATAAATAATTAACAAATTACATACCTTAGTATCTATGTGAGACAGGTGTTTGATAAACCATTCAAAACCTTGAAGTTCACTAACAACAATATAGCATACAGACGATTTGTTTTTGAGCCTTCATAAAGAGGTTGATGTGCCTTCTCTAGTAGAGGATCAACATCATGACTATCATCCTGGTTCTCCTCATCCACTGGATAAAATGTGTCTTGGATCAATCTATGTATCTCATCTTCCTGATTTGTATCACTAATGTTATCTCCATCCATATCATCATTAAGAACTTGATCAGCTTCAATATTATGATCTAGATGTTCATCACCCTGTAAATGAGTATTTCTGCTAGTACTTGGCAAATAACTTTCTGGAAGGGGACATTTTGCGGGAATTGTCTATATATTTACAAACAACATAGTAAAATTAGTGGGTATAGAACATATAATAAAACGATAAGACATTTTACTGAAATTCATGACATGATGACTATTACAGAGAACACATTAAAATTTTTAATAACCTCTTACCAAGGGACAATATTCATAAACCCTTTCGGTGTGCCCCTTCTCCCTACAATGTCTTTCAATTGTCGTTCTTAAAATTATTTTTCTTTGCAAGCCCTACAATCAGACCAAGGGAAATAACATTTTCCATCTCCCCTCACCTCAAATCCCACTCTAAATTGAGCAAGCTTCCTTGTGTTTTCATTCACACTGAAAAATCCTTGTAGTGACAAGTGATTGTCTTACCTACACCATACCAAACAGTAACTTGTCAAATACATTAGATATAAGTATATTTCTAAATGCAGTATATTATATACCAATTTCTATAAAGAAAAACATGAAGACTATGATGAATAGGATTTTCATTGATGACAACATTAATGACAATCATTTTGGAAAAATATGGTAATTTGGTGAAAAACAGGAAAATGACTAAGTGTTGGAAAACTGGCTCGGGTAGCCTTAAGAAAATTCCTACCACAAATTGTGTGTTGAAGAAAATGCCTGCACCATATGGGGTCCTTGTAGATTGATATTTGGCCTACACAACCATGTCTTAAGATTGTCTTGGAAGTATTTGAGGAATAATTTATGAACCTGCAAAAATAGTGCTTTAGGCAGATTGGACCAAACTAAGATAATTGTCCAAGTGTTGGAAAAACTGGCTCATGTGGCCTTGGGAAAATGCCCACCGTACCTTATAGGTGTATGATAAAAATTATCTGAATCTATCATCCTACAGCTTGTTGAAGAGAATATCTCACCATGGTATCAATTATCAAAGAAGTTGTTTTATGACAAAGATAATGGTCTACCAAAATAGAGTTTCAGCCTGATTTGCACTATTCTAGTACTGGAAAAACTGCCTTAGTGGCCTCAGGGAAATGCCTGCCCTATCTCATAAGATGATGACAAAATTAATATGAAAGTGTTAAGCTATAGATTTTTGATGGGTGCATCTAACCATGGTCTCAGTTATCCAGTGGATTGTTTTATGACAAACATATAAATTTGCCAAAAGTAAGAAAAATATTGTTTTGCATTTTAAAAACACAAGAAAATTGGTTGTGTTAGATTTAGGAAATTGAAAATGCATTTTGAAATGCCCGCAAGGAAGGGTCATTTTGATGATAAAATTCATCAGGTAGCAT
>LPNX010692218.1:64603-107163 GCA_001517045.1 Pseudotsuga menziesii | reverse complement strand
CCCCCCCCCCCCCCCCCTCTGTGAGCATTGTGTCTAACAGATTGAAGTTTTCATTGATGCCAACAAGTGTTGTGCAGTGGCCTTTGATTTTATCACAAGGATACCTTGATAGTTTGGGCATTGGAACACGGGGTGGCCCAAATGTTCCAAACAAAAGTTGTCCTTCTACAATGGAAAGCGATTAACAATGTGTCAACGAACAATAGCTTAGTGGAGCATTGGGTCTATAAAAGAAATGAGTTGGCTAGAGTCATTGTTGACTGGACCCTCTTGTTGCAATTACTCTAGTTTGAATAAAAGGAGGGAACTATAGGGTTGTTAAATTCATTCGTAAGGTACATGACCCGAAGAATACAACTGTTATTTTGAACCTCAATGTTAGTTTGTATCCCTAAGAAAAGGATGCATGCTTACCTTTATGAATTTACAGCTAGATGACTGATGCATAGTAAGATTTATCTCTCTAGTTTTAGATATGGTTGATAAAGAAATTTGGGCTCAATCCGCGCTCAATCAATCGTTCCTATAGAAAATGTGCCGAAAATGCATGAGTCAGGAGGTACAACGGACAGACGATTCCATTCACATTCTCACACTATGCTTTCAGTTATGGAAGGATTGAGTTTTTAGCCTGGAGACTCTAGAGACACTTTGTGTGCTTGTCAGAGAGGGACTCGGAGGTAGCTGATACAGCTTGTTGATAAATTTTATAAATAAAATACTTCTTTCAAACAAGGCACCCCTTCACCCATACGCAACACATTTGTAACACAAAATAAAATTTAAATCTGAGTAGAGTTCTGAAGCTTCAGCAAAAAGAGAAGCCTACTCTACCTCAACAAGGATAATTATTAATTCCATTACAGCTTGACCCATGTGTAAATAGCCAAGAGATATTAATGTCATTACAACTTCACCCGCACGTAAACAGCCCTTGAAAGATGGCATTGGTTTCGTGGGTGTGCAAAGATAGCCATATATCATCGATATAGAGACGAAAGTTCGTTGAAAATTAAAAACATCAATATTGCCACGATTTTTCGGCCATGATAAAAAAATGAATTGTTAATCCACGAATGTTCAAAACATGGAAGTATTTCATGGAAAAATCTGCTCAAATGTATTAGTCGATTAACCTCAGGGAAACTGAAACAAGTGCCAGAAGTACATCTATGGAACTAGATGTTGGCTGCTTTTCTCCACTTGCGTGACCCAGGTCCTACACAACCCTTCGATCCAACAACTACCCGAGATACCGGCCCAATAGAGAAAGCCCCATCAGCAACACCTGCAAAGCAAGTGCAGTCTCACCCAAGATATCTCATAGATTGGTAATTGTCGAAACCAAGTTTTCATGATTTTCGAAGAAGTATAGTCCCTTCGTTCGCAACCAAGGGCTCAATGAAGGAAGCAAGGTGACTGGATAGCGGAGTCAGTCCTACACAAATGATCACAATCATATGTCATCGGACGTGACTTGGTCTTCCACTCTTCCTTACAGCTGGTGCAACTGGTGTGACACAGCTGCATTTACTTCAATTGAATTTATGACCTAAGTTGAAATGCATAACAAGAATCACACCAAAATATACATGTGTTGGTTCAATCTACAGTGGATTATATTCATTCATTTACCTCTAGTGGGAATTATTTAGGACTGGAATACATCAATATTATACAGAAAACAACTACGAATAAATCATATAACCATTCACCACACCAGTCATTCATTTGGACACACAAAATAACGTGGAAACTCATCTGGGAAAAACCACCAAGGTGCTCTTCATCTGGCATGAGAAAGGATATAGCACCATGGGGTATTCACTTAGTGAAACCATGTCATAGCATGCTCATTTGTGGAATATGAAACAATACCCCTATTTTAAAAAAATATTGGAAAATACCTCCCAAAATCATTTTTTCAACCCCCTCCCAATATGCCTTCCCAATTTGAAAAAACCCTTTTTTTCACTATAAATTGCATGTATCAATTTTTTCATTTACATTTTTTATACCCCTTTAGATTTCTACCTAGTATATTGACATGATACTCAACATTCATTCGTTTCCCTCACCATGGAAAATATTATTGATAAGTGTGTAGGGTTCCTTAACAATGAACTAAGGCTACTCCCTCTATCGTATTTCTCCTCTTTGTTCAATAAAATGAACTTTATGACCCCCCACACACGAAGACATGCACTTCTCTCCTTGATCTATGGGATATGAGACCTTATCAAGAGATTAGCCACCCCTTGTTGAAATACCTAGCACATGATACTGATGGAAACAAAGAGAACAAGAGAAGAAAATAATAATCCTCCTCATTTATGATGATGCACTTCGAGTGGCAATGCATGGACCATGAAGACTATGAGTAAATGACCCATATTTGTCTCTCAGTTTTCAGGTATAATCCACTACAGCCTTTTCCATAGGGTGTTCACTATTCTCCTACATGAGAGTATGCTAGTATAAATTTTGACTTCCTTACTTCTTCTACAGCAAAACCTTACTATTTAGTATTTTTCTTTGACCATAAGATTAATGGATTGCTTGAAAATTGAAATAGAGCACCATATCTAGTAGCTTAAAACATTTTAGTTATTATCTCCAGGATTTCCAAGGAATTTCACTATCTAGTGATCCAAATACTTGGATGTTATATGTAAGCCTATAGACAAAAGAAAAATCTTTTGAAAGAAAGCTCAAATCATAGAACAAAGATAGCTGGAGTCTAAGAATAGTCAAGCGTTACCTCAACAGCAGTTGCCACATCACACAACTCTTGCAGAGATATGCTTGTAAAGAGCTTGGTCCCTACTACCACATGTCTTTCGATGGTAAGGGTACCAATTTTGTAAAAAGCAAAGCACTTAACCTGCATTAACATAAATTCCAAATGACAACATTATATGCAGTATAGGATAAGTTTATACATTGTTTCATGTTAAAGTTAAAATTCTGTAGGGTTTTGTTAACTCTTAGAATCTCTCAGATTGTTGAATTCAAGGTCACAATATGTAACATGAAGTAGTATTGTCCACGTTTGGATGTCCTAGTCGGTTAGTTATGATGTCAGAAATATCATGTAATGACATTTACATGGAGGCCATTCTTCTTAAAGGAAGTGGATGTATGCTGACACAAAACTATAGGTAGCCCCTATTGTGAATAGCTTGCTCCAAAATATGTAGTGGCCACAAAATCAGTAGTTTTGGAGAACACTAATCTTCAAATTTTAAGGGCAAGGGGAAAAAAAATATGAACAAGCTCTTGAAGATTTCTCCACAAAAATTGGAGCCATCAAAAAGGAGTTTAAGAATGCAGCTAAAGTAGGGTGTCTTCATTCCACTTTGGATTTGAAGTGAAAAAGTTTCTTCTGGTATTCTTCCAGAGTTCCTTACATGTTTAACATTAGAGCCCAAACTTCACAAAGTACATAGAAGTAGAATAAACAAGAAAAGTTTACAATTCTTCCATATATCTCTGCTCCTAAAATTCTAAGGGGTTATCTCAACCAATTGTCACCAAACTTGTTGGTCATTTGGCTAGTTTTGTTCTTGCAAGGGCCTCGTATGAATCCCCTTGGGTTAGGAACACTATTCTATAGCAATGGATTTACTAGGGATACTATCCAAGAATGTGGGGAAGCATTCTTTGGGATTCCCCATGATGGTTTTCCCTTGAAAAAAAAATCTATGCTCTTGAATGTCAATAAGAAGTACCCCTTTCTAAGATAGCACTTTTGAACGACAAGAACATCCTTGAAAATTACTAATGCACCATTTGGAAGCTAAATGTTGACTGCAAGATCAGTAACAATACTTTTCTTCCAAAAATAATGGATGTTAATCAATCAATCAAACAAAATCATATCACATATTGTTTCCTCTATTGGCAAGTAAAATTTTCCTACAACATTTCTATTCAAGGGAAAAATATTCACAACCTTTTATGATAAGCAGAATGACCTTTGAAGGGGAACAAAAGGTGGACTTTGATCCTTTATGATGGACAACTTCCATAATGATCCAAACGAACAAGTAATATAATGTTCTCTAAAAAGCTGAAATCAAATACCTTATGAGCACTTTCTAAAGCATTACCACCCTTGATAAACACACCCTGGGAAGCACCTTTCCCTATGGAAACCATTACTGCAGTTGGAGTTGCAAGTCCCAAAGCACACAGACAAGCAATGACAAGCATTGATATTCCATACTACAACGCCAACTCAAATCCATCCATTGATGTTGTGATCCATGTTTCAGGAAAGATCCCAACTTCCCCATAAATGAACCAACCAAGCCACATTATACTAGTAGCTGCAACAACTTGAATGCCATTGTTATCATCAGAAATCTAATTTTCCCTTATCAAACGTTAATTTTTCTTGGCATAATTTAAATTGCTTGTCAAGATAATATACTTACCAAGGGAACAAAAAACCTGGAAATTCGGTCAGCAAGTTTCTGTACAGATGCTCTGGCCATCTGGGAGGCCTCTACAAGCTGTACAATTTGAGACAATGTAGTTTCTAAACCTACATGCATGACTTTAAAAAGAAAAAACCCATTATCATTCATGGTTCCACCTATGACATTATCCCAAGACCTCTTTGCAATAGACCTGGCCTCACCTGTGATCATGCTCTCATTAACATGGCTCTAACCTTTTATCACAATACCATATGTCGAAACCTTAGTACCTGGAACAACCCTGATGATATCATTACGCTGGATAATATGATTGCTTATCTCCATCTATGAGGTCACATTTCCATCATCATCTAAAGTTAGCAGCATTGCAGTATCAGGTGCAAGGTCCAAAAAAGGTGCCAAGGTTCATTAAAATTTAAGGTGGCGATAAACAATACTACAACAATGAAATTGAATGGTGTGTCACTATCGACAAAGTTGAATTTAGAAAAATCAAACAAGCTTAGACAAGTGTAAGTCTTATATTAGTTGTGTGACCATCCACATGAAATAGTATTACAGTGACATTCTTAAAAAAATGGATTCTCAACAATCCAAGCCTAAACTTTAATTCACTTCTTTATTCAACATAGTATGGGGATCACATACCTCGGACATTGTGGAACAACCTAAACAACATCCTACCCTGTCACCTGAAACCTTGCAATTTTGCTTCCAGTCACCCTAAAGCCTAATGATTACCTAGAAGGATGATTTCTATCACCCAGTACTACCATGCCTAAGCTTCTTGGTAATCTAGTTTGTGTAATTGATGTTAAACAATGTGTTTAGATAACAATTCCTAAAATTAAGAACATAACATTTGCAAGACATAAGGACTTTCTTGAAGAACTTAAATAATTTTTTTAAGAGGACCCCCCACCACACACAAAGACACTGTGAGCCATGCTGTTAATTTGAAAATAAAATTCAATTGAACATATTATTATCTAGACTCACATCATCTTCTTCATCCACTATCATGTCATGCCCACACCCTATATGACGATCAAGTAAGCTTAACAGTCTTACAATAGTGTCCACTGGGGCTAGATGTAAATTATTCCTTGAATGTGCAAACGTGATTTCATTTGCAAGAAGTTTTATTTTAGAAAGAGTAATCTCTGCACCCTCCTCTTCACCTTCATCTTCTCCGGGAATTTATGCTCTCTCAAGATAATCATCCAACATTTCACAGAAGCCTGCAACAGTGCCATCTGCAAATATAACATTGCAACCCATGATCCAAATGTTAACAAGTGGGCAGGAAAACAAGGAAATTTTAATAAAACCATGTTTCATTATAGAAAACCTTGATGATCGCGAACTTCCAGCTTGCCCCTATCTACCACTTCTCCAATTGTGTCTTTTCTTATCATTCTAGACTTTCTTGTAGACATGGGTGTTTGCATGTTCTGAAATTCATAATCACTTTCAAAAATTTAGAAGAAAAACATCCTATTCATTACAAATTTTCTTGCCACAAAGAACTGTATAGCTAATTACTAGAAGAATTATCGCCTTCATTCCTTATCACTATATTTCACTATTTCTATTACTCTGTTAATTTAATTATATTTTATGCCATCTTACAAGTATTTGCGGGTGTTCATTTATGCCTCAAACACAAAAATATTTACCTACTATGATAAAGTCTATAATATCCTTGACCTTAGCTAAGACTGATAAAAAAAGAAACATTACGAAATAAGACTAAAATAATTTCGAAATGAATCCACTGTAATGAACCATTAAATCTCCACTACGAAGCTCAAGTTGATCATGGTGAGCAAAAACCTGCATGATTTTCAATTACAACTAAAGGCTGTCTTCTTACATTTTCTAGACTACCTCTAGATTCAAGAGTAACATTAAACATGGGCATAAAAGTTTATGCAAATGATAATATTGATCAAACTACTGAAATGTACAATTCCTAATGGTAATAAAATTAGACATACAAAACAATCCAAAATCTGTTGGTCACAGAAGCAACTTCTTCAATATAGAAACATCTTAGACATCTTCCAACCTCATGCACCTCAATCAACTGGTTGCATTATTTTAGACTGATGTCTTTTAATGACAAAGTTTGGAGAAAAATTGTAAACTACAAATATGTAGTTTAGATCAAAGAAAACACAAACATACCAAGGAGGTCGCCTCTTGAAGATTTGATGAAGCCCCTTTTGAAATGTTATGTGATTGAATGCTCATGTGAGAATTTTCTTGAGAAGACCTTTTCTTAGAAGAAAAATTGTGCCAACCACACTCTTTGACTGGCCCTGTGATGCTTGAATAGTATTGTATTGAATAAGCAATAAACAGCTTGATAAAACAAAGACTGCTCCTACAATTATAGTTTGACTAGTCATAAGATAAGTGTTTGGGGATAAACCATGGTCCATGTATAAGCTTAAACAACAAATAGAGAAAAGAAACTGAAAAACATCTAAGAATTGGCATTCGTCATTCAAGTAAAAATAATCACCCAAACTTTTCTATATATACCTCTAAAACAATGTACAGAAGGTATAACAGCTATGGTCAAAGGTCGAAGAAATAATATTGATGTTCACAATGAGAAAAATATGCCAAAGGTCACAACTTCTCTGTTTGCAATATCTTACTGCAAATTTTACCCAGTGAACAATTTGTCTTCTTCCCTATTGACCCACTCTTTATTTTCATGTAACAATTTCAAACAATAGGCCTATCTAATTCAGTGTATGCATGTCAACTTGGACATTGTATCTGAATCCGTGCATATTATAGAAACTATTACACCATTCTCCAAACTGCTACAAATACAAAAGTCAACCTAATGTGTCCAACATTCAAATTTGAGACACTCATCGAATACAGGTGTACATGACAAGGCCTGAATCATTCCAACATCGAATACAAGTGTACACACTCAAGATGATCTAAATCTAGATTCTCAAGTGTACATGACAAGGCCTGAATCATTCCAACATCTTTTAGTGTTTTTGACAGAGCGTGACTGCAAGAACAAAAGCTACAGAGCGTGACTGCACCAATGCTTCCTTCTCCAAATTTAGCTACAGAGCATGAATACACCAGTGCTGCTAAATGTTTCAAATTTATCTTCAAGGAAATTCAATTCAATCATCATACCTCCTATCAAGTCTTATGATGCACAAAAAGGGTAAGGCTGAGCAATATGAATACAAGTCAAAGGGAATTAGGGTGAATAAATCTTGTGCGACCCCAACAAAGAAAAATAGTAGAGGCCTTAAGCAAGATCATGGGTAGTCTGGCTCAAAGAATTTTATCCAAGGGAAATTAGCTAAGCAGTTGTCTGTTCGCAAGCATGAGCAAGTTTCCCCTATAGAATATGGCACTGAACCTTCATCCTAAAAGGTGACAGGTTCATCAAAATTTAAGGTGAAGATAAACGATACTGCAGAAATGAAATTGGATGGTGTGTCACTATCTACAGAGTTGCATTTAGAAAAAGAAAACAAGATTAGACAAGTGTAAATATTATATTGATTCATCACTTTCTATAATGATGGCTACCTTCAGACCTCTCTTTTCTCTGTGTCTTATCAAATGTAGCATAATGATGGCTAGCTTCAAACCTCTCTTTCCTCATGTCATTGTATCCAAGGCATCTAGAATGCATGAATCATAGAAGAAATTTATGGTGCAAGAAGACTCACCCCCACTGATAATAATTTTGCAAGACAACAAGGAAGAGGTGCCCCCACTACTAATAATTCTATAGGAATACTAGGAAGAGGTAGACTAGGAAGGGGAAAGTTAAATAATCACTAACAAGAAATTCATCCATTTGAGACTCTGAGTGATTTTGCATCATCATCATCATCATCTACATCACCTAGACTAGAAGATCCTCCCATCACAAAGATAGTGACAAATGAGCTGATTATTTCCCATCTTGAGCACAATGATTTATAATATGAAGCTATACATAATCATGTCCAAGGGACATAAGACTCTTCTCCCACATAAGGATCAAGAGCTAGTGAAGACCCTCATGTTTGGAAAATTTCGAAAAGCTCAGAAGAAACTATGGAATATAATGTGAAAGATATAGGGTCCAATTTAAATTTTGAGTTCTCCATTAGAAATATCAGAGGTGAAGAACCAATGAAGAACATACCTCTTTCAATCTATGTCCACTCTGCATGGTTTGGGTTCTTAGGACCTTGACACATTTTTGTTTGAATTTGATGTCTTATGCCGTAGTTATGATTTTTTTTCTGATGCACAGAAGTTGAATTTGCTTCTTGCCACATTGAAGAATGCAAGAAACAACATTGAGATGGCTCATGGGACTTGGAGGTCAAGCCATTCATACATGGAAAGAAATTAAACAAGATTTCCACCAAAAGTACCAAGACTATTGAAACTCTAAATACCTTTGGGAGGATAATTCATGATGTAACAACAAAAAAAGGAATATCTAGAAGATTGTGTAGAAATATTTCAATATAATTTACAAAGATCTAGACATAGTAATTTGGACAAATAAAATCAAAGAAAAATTATGATTAGAGGATTACAATATGAATATAGTGTTGAAGGTGAGTTGTCATTGATGTCAACACGAGAGATATATGTCAATAATATCAAGCAAAGTAGCATTACAGTGTTTAGAAGTAAACTGATGATGTGGTAGAAGAATCATTTGATGACAAAGATGTGGATGTTGAAAAGGAAGTGTACAAGATTAGAAATGCTAATGAAGATAATATGACCCGTGTCAAAATTTGGTTTTTACAATCAACTGTGACAAGATCAGACCTTGCAATAAACTGTATTCTATATGGAAATAAGGAGTTCAATAACTGGAATATTTAGGTATTATTATCAAGAAGCAATGATTGTCTAAATAATTTCAACATTAGAATATTGATTCATTACTGGAAGAGAACAAAATGACTACAGGAAACAAGATTTGGTACTACTGAAATCAAAGAGACATAACTACAGGAACTCAAAGTTTTTCTAATCGCATAGTGTGGACAAGACTCACTCTAAATACCAAAATATGCTACTCTAGTAACTTGCCAATGTTAAATATGCATGCTCCAACTACCAGAATTGCAGAGGTATGTTTGAACTATCACAAGCATTGGATATGAGATATTGGCATTGACAAGTTTTGATTGTTCCACCTCAAGTAACGATGAACCTGCTCATCATGTGAAAAGGTTCAAGTGGTATCACCATGGTCAATCCACATGATATTCTTCTTCCATGATGAAAGCATTGGTTATTTGGATTATAAGAATGATGTATGAGTATGTATATCCATTTGAGATAGGATGATAAAAGTTTGAACCGAAACAACATTGAAATCCCATTGTCAAAATAAGAAGAAGATTGATGTAATGGAAGCCAACATAATGAAATTGGTTTTGAGCTTGCCAAGTAAAAGGACCAAGTCAATTGAGATTACAATTGATCTATAAATATGATCAATTGACTTGGATATTGGGCATGGATTTTGGGGACCAATTTCTCATTGATCTAAAAGAAGGTGAGGAAGAGGAATATCATTAGACTTTGAAATGGTGTGATGTGCTTGGGTTTACACTTTATGACATATTGCAGGTGTATTCAATGAAAGAGAGAGTGTGTGAGATCTGTTGCAACATTTGCTCATGAGATAAATGAAGGGTACGATCTAGAGTTTGGACTTACCCTCAAACCTGGACAAAATATAGATTGATTCGATATTTGAGAACTATTAACAGGTCAAGATATTGTTAATGAATGATCATCTCTTGAGTTGGAATAAGAACAAGTGAAATGTGTACAAATCTTGTAAAGATCGTAGAATAGATTTGGGGTAGATATAGCCGCATAGTAGACATGTTTTTAAAGCCCTATGAAGTTCATAGTACATGTCTTGTGAACATTAATGTAGACCTTGTAAAAACATAGCTACAGAAGATTACCTATTCAATCCATGATTAATGTAGTCATCCAAATGATACTATCCAATCACAAGTATGTCTGAAAAATAATATCTGCGAGTTCCTGCAAGAAATAAATGGGTAATAAATATTTTTAAGACATTTTCTTGGAGCTAATAATGGGTTTCCAAAAGAATCACAAATTCCAATCCATAAAATGACCCATAAAATATTACTTGCTTCCCTGATGTGAGATGAGATTCACCCCACTATATGGATTTCTTCTCAAGTTCTTCAAAGCTGATACTATATTCCTGTAAAAGAACATACATAAAACAGATTAAAATTTTAGTTAGGCATTAGGATCCATAGTCATGAAAACTACATTCTACATGAATGATGAAAAACTCATCTCAGCAAATGACTCGGAGAGGTTGGAGAGTAAGATCGTGACTCAAACTTGCCAACAACACACAAAATTTCATTCAAAAAATTTCCTGGGTTTTATCAAGTGAGGATATGAAAAAGTTCTTGAGTTTATTCAGGAATCCAAGTTATACTCACCACTTCTTCAAAAGTTGAGATAAATTAACTCAGCCCGGTTTTGGCACCAAGTTGGGTACAACATGCTAGTCCAAGTTTTGCTAATATGTTCTACGTGTCTCATGATTATGTAGACATGATTTAGAAAACACTTAAAAATAACACCAGAAATATGAAATGGGTTGTAGTCACCTCAATTGATACTCCTAATGTTGAATCAAAGGATTCATAACGCTTTCGAACAAGCTCTGTTAATGTTCCATCCTACACAATATACTATCTTTTTCTAGCTTTTTTTACTATCCTATGCAAGAACCTCTTATAGTTCATGTTTATTCTGTTTGCTCGAGAAAAAGCATAAGCAACTAGAGCAGTTTTTTACTCAATTGACCCAACTTTTGACCTTATTAAAATAAGGAATGGGTCTTTAGGTAGTGACAAGTCGAGATCATGAGCATAGCCAATGACCATTAGCATAAGACATGTCCAACTAAAGTAAAAATATTGTTATTGGAAGATTAACACCTAGGGGGTAGCTTGAACTATGGCATTCATAGGTCTAATCATAACATGCTAGTATCAAACAAAACTCACCCATTCATGCCATCAAATGGGAGTTGTTCTTTAACTACAGTGGTGAACATCAGTTGGATGTCTTGAACATGTAAATATTTTATGGCTGGCCACAATTAGGAATGTATAAGTTGATGAATTAGAACATGTTGCCCATGTGAGTTCCTGTGATAAATAATTAGAATACATAGATAATTTCCTCATTTCTTCAAATGTGGTGTAGACGAAATTATTACTTTAGTGATTTTTTTAGACTGTTCGATCCACCCTGCTAAGTCTCCGACCAATGGAACCAAAATAATGATACCTATGCTCAACCACTCCAATTATGATTGTCGCAATTCTTTTGGATAGCAATGATAGGGAGTACTTAGGGTTCCAATAGAATATGTACAATAAACTGTCATATGTACCTAGTCACCAAGATTGCACTATTGCAAGAATATATGGTCATATTTCACATACTTGGTCCAATATTGTTTGTATTTTGCAATTCCAATTTCAAGCCACGGTTTCATGTTTCCATTGTAATGTATCAGTGATGCCTTTGCAATATCTGTCTGACTAACACTAGGATTATAACCAAGGCCTAGAACATGCCAAGAATTATCTAGTGCATAGTTAAGGTTGTAAAAGGTGATTAGCCCAAGTGGCAGGTTGCCCAGTTTCCACAACTGTATGTCCTTGTTCTAAGATAAAAAGCATCACACAATAGTCATTTTTAGACAAAACCAAATGCTAATGTCACTTCATTGCAGAAACCACAAATAACGCACCAGGAAACCAAAAGAAAAATGTCAATGTATACTTACCAGGTTTTTCCATTTATGATATATCCTTGTCATGTCCTGTTTTTTCCATTCTTGCAAGTCAAATATAGTCATGCCATATGCCCACATACAGGAATTTGGGTCAAATTCCCTCACAATAAGAGGATTTGAGAAATTCAGATCTTTATCAAGTCGATAGAAGGTCTCTCCACATGTTTCCACTATACCATTTACCTTACCATGCATGTCAATCCCCCAAAGAGTAGTCAAATCCTTTTGCACTACAACATCATCATCTAAAAAAATGACTATACTTTTAAAACTTTTGGAGCGAACAATACACTGCTCAAAATTTTCACTTGTTGGTTTCAACCAAAGTGTTGAATTTTGTAAGGTTGCAAAAAAAGCTAATAAATATTGGGTTTGTAATTACAAGGAAATGCTAGCTTCATAGATAGTTGACATTGGGCCTTTGGAAAATGATCTACCCTTCACTTACCACATCACATGACCAAGGTCTGCTACCTAGAAAGTATAATTTTTTTTGAAAGTCTATGTTAACTACTTTCCAACTTGTTTGAATTATTACCTTTGCCAATATTAAGCATGCCCAAAGCCATTTTAAGTGCAAAGAAACTAACTTTTCTTAACATTGTTCCACGGCCCATTTCCCATCTGTTGAACACTTCCAATGCATCTACAAATGGATGGGATTGTTACTATATGAAGCTAATTTTTACTCTAACATAAAATTAGGATTAGATCTAAACTATCCCAGAGTAATCCAAATGCAGGAAACCACCCTAGATTTCAAGTTTTGGATACCTGAATTTGTTCCGCTTTGTCTGTTTGATTTGAAATTGCATCTGATGAATTAGCCCATAAAGATTTTCCAGTATTAGTTTCCTCCATAACGTGTTTAGCCATCTAATCTTCATAATTTGGTAGTGTTTGTATACCTAATAAAGTATGAGAAAGATCCCTACAACAACCCAAGTAGAGCATAAGATAGGAAGATGCCATAGTTCCAAATATTTGAAAACCATGCCAAATAGTAGCAGAACACAATCCGCTTCTTCCATTAAAAAATTGTCCCTCAACAATAGCAAGCAAACAAAGTACAATAAGAAAGAAGATTAATCACACAAATAATAGAAAAATTATCATCAAAATGGTATGTAATGCACAGTAATGATAACTTATTACCAAGTGCAATAAAGGAACATGTCACTGCCACAGATAATCAGGTGTAAGGGGTAACCTTGAAACTGACTAATTAGAATTAACTAATTATTACAAAACCACTAAGGTTAACGATACTCAACAGTGGATTCTCTCAGTTTGCGATGAATAGAAATTTTGTTTTTTATCTGCCAAAATAAGAATTATATCAATTTTAATGGAGCTCCTGTAGTTAGAGAATTTCCACAGGTTGAGAGAGTGGTTATGTGTCAGCCTATATTTGTAGATCACAGTGCAATTTCAAAATATTGAGCTTGATATTGGAAGCCACAAGATCCTAAATTACTAGTGTGGGGTCCCTGCACCATGAGCCGGGAGCCTCTTGCTCCATCTATGGTTCCCTAAATCCCCTTGCAGCAATTGCAATGGAATAGTGGCTAGCTAAAACATAGGGTTGGCAAAGTGCTGAGAGCACCACCATAGTCATCCTCAAGCTGAAAAGGATTCTTCATCGGCCTACCCAACCTCCGGTGGGAATCTGCCAACATGACATGACTTTGCTCACAGTCTAAGATTTCCTACTCCTTCTTGGCCAAGGAGTTGGTGTCTTGCAGTTCCTGCTCCTTACCTTACAAGAGGGTCTTGCATAGTTTGGCCTTATTTTTCTACTTTGCTGCTTGCTAATCAACAACGTTTTTCCTTAGCCGGAGTTCTGCTATAGTTTCCTACTGGAGAACATGGATCTCGTCCAAGAGAAACTTGGAGAATTCTATCTCGATGGTGCTATTATCAATATCTGTGACTGTGTCTTCCTTCACGTCAAGTGCATGCGCCTGAATGAGTACCTTTATTGGTGGTTCCCACGGCGGTGTGAGCAGTGGTATGTTAGGATAATTGTGATAAGCTTTGGTTTCCACTGTGTGCTTGACCTCAGTGATAGCTGTGGTTAACTGATTGAGGTGGGTCTGGACCTAGGCAGCAATGTTCTCTTGCTGGGTCCTTATACCACCAAGGTTATCTCATGCAAATTTTTCCACGGCACTAGAAAGTTCTTGCAACTCATCCTCTATTAAAGTAGTGGTGTTTTCCACCCTTTATGCCTTCTGCTTCTTGCGTGATGATTGGCCTTCCTTAGGCTGTATACAGGTTTGTGTCCCCTCTCCTGCATGCAGCTGCATGGAAGGATGGTGGTATGAGTCCTCTATATCATAATCATCTTCCAGGTTTTCTTGCAATGTGTCCCCTTGGGTATCATCACCTTGAACTAGGTGAATTGGTGGGTTTTCCAAACAACCTAGCGCAGTGCCTCTGCGTGCAAGAAGAATACCACATTGCTATCCTACTGATTCTTGGCATCTGTCTTGTCTTCCCATTAATTCTGATATTTCACCCTCGAACAGGAGACCAGGACATTCATATGTACATAGTCCAGGGGATCAGCCCAGACAGTGAAGGAGATCAAAATTAATAGCCAGGAATAGTAGAATTTATGGCCTTCCTTTTGTTGCACCAGCATCACATCTTTGAATAGGGTGGTGAGAAAGTACCATGAATAGTTGAATTTCTGTCCCTGTGCACATAAATCTGTAATTTCTATTACTCCTGTAGAACATTGCGTCAGTACCACTTTATGAAATATTTTACAGAATAATAATTTTGCAGCAACCCGGACACTTTTGTCCTAGATGGGACCAATTAGGTATCCCCATCCCGTGTGCTGAAGGTTGTGCTTTCGCTTAATGGCCTACTTTTTATGCTTGGCAAGGTAAGGTAGAGGGTCTTTGCCTTCACTTGGGAGCCCTGTAATTCTCACTATTAGTTCAACAGTAATTGGGTATGGCCGGTCTATCCATAAGTATCCTCGATGAACGAAAACTAGCAACTGCTTTACATACATATTGTCCTGTGCACTATGGCCAAAATGGGGCATAAACAACATGTTGAAGAGACTCTAAGTGGCTAGTCCCTCATCCCACTTCTGCAGTTTGATTACCTTGAAAACAGGGTCAACAGTCTATATTATATCCATGCAATATGTTATATGTAATCCCTCCTATTGCCGAGTGTCATAGCCCTGTATTTTTAACACAGCTAACATTGGAAGGATGCCCTTTAACAAAGGTATGCTGACAGGGATCCTTGACATGATCAAAGTGGTCACCAGGATATCTGCATGCACTACACCAAGTCTTCTTGTTCTAACATAAGCTGGAAATTTTGGGTCAATCTGTTCTCTCTGTGGATCCTCCTGTGGTGGCAGTTCTTTATCTACATCATCAGTTCCCTGGCCAGCAAGACGTATCTTTCCCTAGTCGTCTAAGGTATCTAGAAATTTACGTTTATTTTTCCTTGGCTGCAGTCATGCAGATGACTCGCATGGAATAACTGGTATTTCCTAGACTGGACTTGCCACAGGATGCGAACCACGGTTCTAAATTGTCTGTGGCCTCTTAGTTCTTGGCATTGCATCAGTCTCTTGAGATGGTTACGACTGTGGGCTTGAAGTTGACTATATTTCTACTTCCTCCTCAATTAGGTAGCCAGAGATAATAGCGACATCTGAGGACTCACTTTTGCTAGGGATTTTAATTACCATGGGTTTTAATAGAATGGAAAACATGTGCTAGGATGTAGGTCTGCAATAGCTCATCTCTAGTGCTCTCAGTGCATAATAGAAAAAATGTCATGACGAAGGAACAAATATTTAAATAGTGGACAATGTCGTTCAATCATTTATTCGGCAATAGATTAAGGTCTAGTCACGTTTGTAGGTTTCCTTTTCCAATGCTTCCTCCATTAATTTCTATAGCTGACCTTTCAAGTTGTACCTGTCATACCAATAATGGTAATTAATGCTACAATGATTGTTGAGAGCTAACAGTATGCCACGTTACTCCTTGCACTGGGTTGATTTAATGCCACAGAAGTGACCCAACCGTACATATCTTTGGTATGGATCCGGCGGTTAATGCTAGCCAGCCTGTCATTCTTGCTTTTTTCCTTCTTTGGTGCCTAGTTGTCTTGTTGCTTGCACACTTTAGGTTACCCGCTTGGGTATATGTGATGATGTGACCGCTGGGTGGTCAAGTGCTCATGCTTTCTGCTGGATCTGTCACAATACTACAATAGAATATTTTATGTCCTTTTTGGCCATTTTTTTTGTTTTTACGTGTCGGAGTAAGGTTTCAGGCAACTATTGTCTACCAAACTCGCGATGTGGGTGCCATCAACTTTTCTGAAATTGTGTTGTGTCCCTACCCATATTTGGTGTGATGGTATATAGCCGTAGCCAAGTTTCCTTTAGTTTGTGAGGGTATGTGACAACTTTGTTGTCATATTGTAGAATAAGTCATACTTCTATCGATGGCTTCACCCTCATATATTGACAATGCCCTAGAGGTAGCTGTCGTTGAGTTGGTTTAGTCTGCAATCACAAAGGTATCTTCATCCTATCAAAGTGTTCTACCCTTTCCTTTCTTTCTATGCCATTTATAGGGAATAGGGTCTAATATTCTTTTAGGAGATCAATGATCTTTACAGCTGTTTCACCATGCAGTTGCTTTTGTATTACTCTGCAATCTTTACTTAGTTCCATTCTTTTTGGCCTGCTGGAGTTAGTGGGGCTATCTTCTGCAACCCTAAGTAGCTTGTCTTGTTGAGTAGTTGCATTGTGTAGGTGAGCATTAGCGTCATTGATCTTCTCAACTATACCCCCTGTGTCTCACTGGATTGTGTTCTGAATTATAGGGTGGTTGTAAATTTTTAGAGCTATGTACGCGACCTACTAGGTTCCTTGTTGCAACTGTTCAGAGTTATCATAGGTCTTAGGTGCTGTATCTAAAGGGTATATGAAACTCTCATAGGTGGGTAATTCCCTTGACTCAGTTTCCATCTATCGTACAGACCTTGTCACTCTTGCACACCTTCTCATGGAGACTTCATGTAACCTATTTTGTGAATTCTCTAAAGCCTCTCCTGAATAACCTGCCAATAAAAGAACATAGGAAATGTTAAAAAGAATTTATGGTAAGAATATACATAGCATGAAAAGATATTAAATAGATCTCAAAATAATGAATTTAAGACCATAATGAAGAATAAGCAATGTACAGGAAATTTATCTGTAATGGATGAATTGATGATAATGATACTTACGAAGTTTGAAAAATCAAGTGGATAGGCATTGTAATAACTAACAATAGATTATCGGTGACCAAGGCTATGAATTGGGAGGATGCTTAGCACCGTGAGAATCCCTCCTTCTCTACCCCCTCTACCTTCCAGGTCACCCATTTTTAGTGGTTTGGGAAAAATATCATGGAGTGCCTAGATCTATACAAGCTTTCCCTTCGTCGTATCCCAAAATATCCTGGAGGGTAATGACTGGGTAGAGGAGGAAGGGGGAATCAAGATGGTTATTTTTAAGTTATTTTTAGTTAGACTAGTTAATTTTATTAAGCCTTAATGGTTCATTTAACATTTACACATTGTTCATGGATTGATTTGCAGAAAATAGAAAATGGAACTGAAAAAGACCTGCAATGGTGGACAGAGGCAGCTGGGCCGTGCTAACAGTCCTCTAAAACTAAAAATTACTGTCAATTAAAGTTAAATTCAACTTCTGTGTGACAGGCCGCACATTTCTAACCAAATCTAGCAAGGGGGCTGCGAGATTTTTTCAGAACTAAGCGAAGGGGTCTCACAGAATGAAAAAATAGCTGCAACCTGAGTTTATGGGCTGAAGCCGCACCTGTTTGGGGATTAAGTGTGCCCTGGGCTCACCTGTTTGCTCATTAAGAGTGCCCTAGTCTCACCTTTTGCATCGATAAGAGTGCCCTGCTCCGGAAAGGGGATTTTTGGTGAGACAGGGTCAGATCTAGCCAACAATAACTGGTACTGGGGTCAGTCTGACTTGGCTTGGCCTAGCAGAGGCTTCAAAAGTGACTAAAATAGGAAATAAACAAGATTTAAGACAGATCTAAGATAAGATTTTTGAAAACTAGGGTAAAATTTAAAAAACTTGAAAACTTGAAATCTTGGCCCAGGGATCCCGTGGGATCAACCTTGTATGGTCGCCAAAGCTATAGTGAGGATTAATCCTTAGTATAGGAGCAAGAATGGCTCCCTTTTTCCTATAGGGAAAAAGGGTAGGTTCCTACTATTGGAAAATAGGAAAAAAGAAATGGAAAATAGCATAAACAGAGCAGTAAATTAAACTAAGCTAATCTAAACAAGAATAAGCAATGGCAACAACTATAAACTAGATCTAATAGCAAAA
The DNA here is from genome assembly GCA_001517045.1 of Pseudotsuga menziesii. NCBI lineage: Eukaryota > Viridiplantae > Streptophyta > Pinopsida > Pinales > Pinaceae > Pseudotsuga > Pseudotsuga menziesii. Next base: position 88,421 of record LPNX010692218.1, on the reverse strand, counting down.
AGGAAAGAGGAATATGCAGCCCTTGTGAACCCCTCTGCAGAAAATGGTTTAGGTTTCCACCTCCTTAAACCCTGCAAACAAACCTAAGCTATCATGGAAAACCTGCAAAACAATGTCAATAATAAAACCTGCAACTAGAAAACAAGGTTAGAAAGCAAAAACAACTAAACAAACATGTAAAGAAACATTATACCTCTCTTGGGTGGAAATGGGCAACCATGCCCTAACTCATGGGAGCACCTCTCTTGGTTGGGGAGAAATGGCTGAATGGGATGGAGATGGAGTAGAGGGAGTGTGGGTGGTTTGAGAGGCAAAGGTCTCGAAGCATCCATGGGTGGCATAACAATAAGCAAGGGAGGAGTGTTTTGAGAGTGACCCCCACCCTCCATTTATAGTTTTTGCAAGGGGTTTTAGGGTTTTAATCCCTTAGTCAAAGATTTAGCCCCTTTTTTAGGGATTTATCTCCTAGGGGGATATTTTGAGCTCTTTTTGGGGGGTTTTAGCACTTTTCTTCATCCTTGGGCTCTTTTGGAGGTGTGGGGGTCTAATGCAAGGTCTGATGGAGTGATATGGGGGTTGTGAGATGGTGTCCTTGGGTGGTGTAGGCCATTGAGAGCTAAGTGCGAGATTTTTGTGTTAACAAGTCCCAGATACATAAGAGTACAATGGCCATGAATAGGCATTATACAAAATATGACATGTGTGGTAATCACCATGTAAAATATAGATAGATCAGAATCCCCATGATGAATATATACAAAGGATCATGATCTCCATGAAAGCTAAACATATTTGACATACACTGGAATCATGTCACGGGAGCTAAAATCTCATGAACACTAGGACGATCAAGGAGGTAGCACATCCGGAATGCCACCAATATGGAAAGTCTTCTACACAAACTACTACGAGTACATGTCCTACTATGTGAATAAAGGTGTCGAGGTTGAACATAGTAGTCCATTTTATGATTACGAGTCATTGATGTATACCGTTAACAGACACGAGATCACCCACCGATAATGAAAATGGGAATCAAGGTACTAGAGTGTATTCTACCAAGTGTGAATAAATGTGTTGAGGTCAAACACTTGAAAGAATCCATCGATTAGGGGAAATTGATGTATTCCCAAAACTGTCGATGGGGACAGAACTTGCCACTAATGACTGCAAGTGTCAAGGTACTCAAAATGACTCTAGACTCCTATACCATAGTAAATGATCTGAATTCGATGGGATGAGATCCGTTGCAAGGAGGAAATTAAGGCATCCCCCATCATCCAACATTAGGTACTCAGCAAAGCTGTATAATGTGGAAGGACTCGATCATAATGTGCACAAACCAGTACCATTACCAGGAATGGCTGACATGCAAATTCAAGAAAACTGGGGAATGGCCGACTCAGGCTTCAAATTCCTTTGAATAATAGCATAAAGGTGAATGGTGACTGAATGTAGGTAGCATAGACTCGATATAGAAAGACTTGGATATCTATGCAACACAAGAGTCATCGAAAGAGGCTCCATAGGTACAAAAAGCTTAACCAGTCGATGGAGATAAACTCAGAGAAATGAGTACAGCTCCTAAAGTCAAACTATTAACCCAACCAATGGATGTGATATACAGTGCTCTGTTCGAAGGCAACAGAAATCGACTGATTCCAAAGATAACATCTTTTCCTATCCGACTTTTTGGTTTTTTTATTATTTTGGAATTTTTTAAATATTTTGAAAATCTTGAAAAAGAATAAAAGTGTTTTATAGTTATAGATATAGGAGGAGACGAGTGTTAAAGGGAAAACAAACTAGTTCCAAGAAGTGGAACATACCTATGCTCAATGCAAGGAAACATGTGTAGGATAACGACACTCGGGGGAAAGTCCCCTCCCGGTAAAAAATGGGGAATCAAGCTACAAAAGATATATAAAACAGCTCTGCTTGGCTAGACATGAGACAAGATCAGGCTATATAGCTGATAATCAGAGTCAGGGAAGCCGACATAAGGCTCAAAAAGGAAGGAAAAAATCATGATAATGCAATTACAACTTCACATATACAAGGGATTCCTGGGGGAAAAGGCCAGCACAAAGGTCAAGAGCAGTATGATGCTCTTGCTCAAAGTCATGGCGATACTATACAAAGGACTTTCAAAACCTAAAGGAGGCAACGCAGGATATGCACCAATTGCAACAAGGCCCTAACTAGGGCACCCATGTATAGGAAAGCTCTACCATTGAACACATAGTGTCACTTCTAAGAGCAGCATGAAGGTTCTGTGACACAATGGAAGGGGTTCATACCTAAGGTTAAAATGGAACGGTCATAAGGAAATGCATAAGTGCAAGCGCATGTGATATCCTAACCTATATGCTAGTTCAGACATAATACCTATGATAGGCATGAACGGGTTGAAACCTAGAAGAGAGTGTACAAAAAATGGACCATATATGACAACCATATTAGTCCAAAACAACCCAAAATAGTCAATAAAGAATCCAAACTATAGGATATAGGGAGGAATGATCATGACAACTACACCCAAAGGAAGCAATGCGGTGAACGATGGGACATAAAAAGGAAAGTAAGGTGTAGAACCAACATTCACGCATCCACTACCACCCCCATGAGGGTGACCATCGGTGTAAAGACTGAGAGAAGGGAGTCAACATCTTCCACAAATGGAGTATAAGGCAGAATATGACCACTCCCGAAACTATGAGCACGGTAAGGGGTTGTGATGCCCCCAATTTTGACACCATGGTTCGTACTAGGACCAAGGAGAGGTGATAGGATACTAGGCATGTCGAAAATAAAAGGACCCAAACTAAAGAGAGAATAAATATACTCAAGTAACTGCAATCCCAAAGGCCAACTAGCGCACAAAGAACACAAGAAAATCTACATCCAAATACAATAAAACCAAGGGGAGAATTTGTGAGCTCCCAAATGTAGCAGGTATGTCTCACCTACGAGAGGCTCAAAACTTGCATACACTACAAGTAGATGTACACAACCAATTATAGTGGCCCTTAGCTTCAACGCATAAAGAGACTATGATGTCCGACCTCTACCTGGCCAGGACACTCATAGAATAACCTCTGCAAGTACCCCTGTGATACTTAGGTAAGGCAACTAAGGTCACCTCAATATAACCAATGCTTAGGTGGACATTCGTAGGTGGGATCGACCATATGGGTAGGGTATCAAAGCCCAAAACTCTCAAAACAGCCCCAAGATATGAATACAATCCTAGAAATATCTCTGGTGCTCACAAAAAGTGACCAGGGGTCATCCCAATCACAATCGTGTGCACTACCTCATGATTAACTCCCATGTAAGAGGAGCATCCTAAGAAACTAATTATATCAAGGATTTCTCTCTCACCTTGATAGACACCTAACTATTTTGTATAGTGGTCTTGGAGAATTAACTCACAATGAACTATTCCAAGACCCTAAAACCTATTCTTGTTGGTGAACCATATAAAAAAAAATTGTAGTTCATTTTAAATTATGCGTCGATTTTAATGGCTGTAATTACTCAAAGGGAAATGGCCATGCAACTAATGATATGGAGACTCAGTAGTGAAATAGAAGTGCACACGAAACAAGCAATTCCAAGTTCAATGTTGTAGAATGAAAAATAGGGTATGCCACTACATGAGATACATAAATATATATTCCTTTCCGAATGCCAATGCAATCCTTCCTATATGAAAGCCTAAACACAACTCTCATCCAAGCAATCCAATGCAAGTACCTCCTCAAATCCATATCTAAGATGCAACTAAGAGTGAAAATACTTTGTATTTTTCAAAATAAAAGAATGAAAAATGTAATAAAAGTCATCTAAAACTCTCAGTCTCTGTAGAAAGTATAAAACACAAGCCCAACAAAGACACTGAGGCAAAAAAGAGTAATGCACTAATGGAAAAACAAAAAGGATAAATGACTAAAACTAATTTCAAATAAAAATCAATGAAAAGGAAGTCTCTGATCATAAAAGAAGCATCCAACAGACAACATCATACCCAAGGAAGACCCAACCACACTCACAACCCACCCAACATCTTCCCACAACATCAAACTCACCAAAAGGGAGGATGTACGCGACTGTTTAAAGAACATTAGCGCATATATGTGACTTTTGGCCAAAAATCTGAATGTATACACAAATTTTGGCCAAAAACCTTCATGTATACATGACTTTTGGCCAAACATCCGTGTATGTACACGACTTTTGGCCAAAAACCTGTGTATACAGAAAAGACAATGGTAAAAAGCAAGCCAAGGGTCAAACCAATAAAGGGGAGTGTCAATGGATGAACATACTATAAAATGCAACACATAAACAAGGATAAAAAAAGAGCAAGTCAAGAATATCAAGCACATTGTGCCCCCAAACCCGAAATAAAAACAAGGAACATCCCCAGTACGGTTGCCAATTCTATTATAGAGAAAACTTCCTATGGATTGGGGTACCACAACAGAGAGAGTAACCGGAGAAATAAATCCCTTCCCAATATGCAAGAGAAATAAAATCAAAGTTGTGTATGTCAAATAAAATCTATTTTTAGTGATGATCTTGGAAACATCAAAGGTACAAAAATGGTCCATGGGGTCCAAAGAATCAACAGAGGGACATGGAAGGCCATAAATGTGTGATATACCATGTGTGGTAAAATCAACTATAACAGGTATGAAACGGAAGGTTTCAAAAATTCTTAATGAATGTGAAGTTAACCTTAATGGTTTCCTTACTAAGGTAAACATGAACATCCTACCTTTAGGATCGTATGATATTCTTATCGGCATGGATTGGTTGGAACGACACCATGTCATGCTCAATTGTCTACGGAATTATATCTTGCGTACTGATATCCAAGGGAACCAACTGAAGGTTCAAGGGATACCCAAGAAAGTTTCTGTAAGACAAATATCTGCCTTACAAGCATAGAAGTGTGTTAGGAAGGGATGCAAGTTATTTGTAGTGAACATCCGAGATGTAGAGTTGGATAGCATACAATTCATAGAATACTTCCCTGTTCTTAAGAAATTCAAGGATGTGTTTCCTGAATAAATCCTTGGATTACCTCCGAAACGAGACCTATATACTTTTCCATCGAACTGACCCCAGGATCAGTTCCAGCCTTCAAATCCCCTTATCGCATGAGCACACCAGAATTGATGGAAATCAAACTGCAGTTGCAGGAGTTAATAGAGAAAGGGTATATCTGACCCAGTGTGTCTGCTTGGGGAGCACAGATTTTGTTCATAAACAAGAAGGATGGTATGATGTAGATGTGCATTGATTACCATCAGTTGAACAAAATGACTATAAATAACCACTACCCGCACCCTAGGATCGATGATTTGTTCGACCAGGTGGGAGGAGCCAAAATATTTTTGAAGATTGACCTGCGATCCAGGTACCATCAGGTATGGATCCGAGATGAAGATATTCCTAAGACCACTTTCGGCATGAGGTACGGGCACTACGAGTTTGAATTGCTGTCGTTCGAGTTGACCAATGCACCCACAAACATTATGTGTATGATGAACAACAAATTCAGCAAGTATCTGGATAAGTTTGTACTAGTTTTTATTGATGACATTCTGGTTTATTCCAAGAGTAAAGAGGAACACAAAGAACACCTTCGCATAGTACTTCAAGTGTTGAGAGAACACCAACTCTATGCTAAGTTTAGTAAACATGATTTTTACAAACCACAAATACAGTACCTAGGCCACATCATATCCGAGGTAGGGATAGCTGTGGACCCGAAAAAGATTTGAGCCATAAAGGATTGGCCTACCCTGACTAGTGCCATTGACATTAGTTCCTTTTTGGGTTTATCCAGGTATTATCAAAAGTTCATTGAGAACTTCTCAGGAATGGCTTTCCCCATGACGGCTTTGCAGAAGAAATAAAACAAGTTCTTATGGACTGACAAGTGTGAAGAAAGTTTTCAAAAGCTTAAGTAGATTTTGATGACCGCACCAGTGTTGCATATTACGGATCCTGATGGGGATTTTGTTGTATGCACATATGCAAGCAATGAAGGACATGGGAGAGTCCTCTTGCAAAATGACCATGTGATCTATTACGAATCTCTAAAATTAAAAGAGCATGAGCAGAATTATCCTACTCAGGATCTTGAGCTAGCAGCCATTATCCATGCTCTAAATATGTGGAGGAACTACCTCATGGGAAAGAAGTTCCTTCTAAAGACTCACAATATAAGTCTAAAATATTTATTCAATCCACCCAATCTGAATGCGAGGCAAGCTAGATGGTTGGCTTTCCTGAGTGAGTGTCACTTTGAACTAAAGCATAATAAGGGAAAAGAGAACAAAGTTGTCGATGCTTTGAGTCGACGAAATCATATGATATACAAAGTGACCTTGAGTCAAACTGATGCAGATTTGCATGTGAAGATTAGAACGAACAACAAGGTTGACCCATTCTATGTGGAAATCCTCAATAAGGTCTAGAAGGACCAATTGTTTCAACAATAGAAGGAATACAAGGTGGATGAATCCAGACTACTATGGTCCAGGGGTAGATTGTATGTTCCATATGGAGGGGATATTAGGCCCAACATCCTCATAGAATTTCATAGGGAACCCTACTCAGGGCACCCAGGATATCAAAATATGATATTTGCCGTCAAGAGACACTTTTTTTGCCCAATTTAAAGGCCGACATTACAATATTTATTGAGAAATATCAGGAATGCTAGCTAGTTAAAGCCAAGCACCAGCATCCTTCAGGATTTCTATAGCCATTTCCCATTCCGGAATGGAAATGAGAGGTTATCAGTATGGATTTTATTATTGGCTTACCGAAAATTAAGAATAAAAATGATTCCATCTTCATAGTCATTAACAAGTTGTCAAAGGAGGCACACTTCGTCCTCATGAAATCAACCTACAAGGTCATGAACATTGCCAATATATTCCTAGAAGAGATATTCAGGTTGCATGGGACACCCAAATCAATTATTTCAGATTGAGATGTTAAGTTTACAAGAAAATTTTGGAGATATTTTTTCTCTATATTAGAGATGCAGCTGAACTTTAGCACTACTTATCACCCACAGATGAACTGGCAGACAGAAAGAGTATGCCAAATTTTGGAAGACATCCTTCGAATGCATGTCATGAACAACCCCACTAAGTAGGACAATTATCAGCAACTTGCAGAGTTTGCATAAAACAATGAGTATCAGGATTCCCCCAAATATGATTCCTTTCAAGGTACTCTATGGACATAAGTGTAGGACCTCAGTTACTTGGTACAGTCCAGTGGATTGGCTCATGTTAGGGCCTGGCCTGTTATTGGACTTGGAACAATTAGTTACGAAGGTCCGAGGAAACCTTAAAGAGCCACAAGACCATTAGAAAAGTTATGTGGATCAAAAAAGAAAATATAAATACTATCAAGTAGGTGAGCATGTCTACTTAAAAGTGAAAGCAAAACAGATCTCATTGAGCTTGGGTAGGTGAGGTAAGATGACACCTAGGTTTTGTAAACCTTTCAAAATTTTGGCCAAGAAAGGGCCAATGGCTTATGATTTAGCATTACCTACACACGTAAGAGTTCATAATGTTTTCCATGCATATTTATCAAAGAAATATGTTTATGACACTAAGCATGTCATTGTGTGGTCCTTATTACAGGTGGAACCTGAGGCAAAGTTTTCCCCTGATCCTTTGCATATATTGGACAAAAGAGAAGTACATCTTCAGAAGCACACTCTAGTCCAATTGAAAAGTGCATTCGAAGCACTTTGAGGTACATGAAGCTACCTGGGAGAATGAGGCCACCATGAGAAAGGCTTACCTCGCCTTGTTTCATGATATCATTCAAAGTCCCTAGAACACCAGGGATGGTGTTGTACTAACCGGGGAGGGATGTAATGTCCCAAATTTTGGACCTACCATTTATAGGCATAGGCCTATTGATCATAATAATTATATTGATGTTTTATTTTATATTGGGTCAAAGGCCCCACTACATATAAACATGATGATTTATTTTGTATATTTGGACGTAAGCCAATTGTTTATGATATATATATATATATATATGTGTGTGTGTGTGTGTGTGTGTGTGTGTGTGTGTGTGTGTGTGTGTGTGTGTGTTTTTGTTGGGAATGGACCCTGAAGCACATGATTGATGAAATGTTTGTGTTGGGCATCGGCCCTGAAGCACGTGATCAATGAGATGTTTTGTGTTGAGCGAGAGGCTTTGGAGCACATCAGTACTTACATTTGTGTTGAGCATAAAGCTCTACAACACATGAAAATATAATTGGAAATTTTGGGCATAAGTTTTGAAGCATTCCATGTTGATGTTTAGCATAAGCTCTAGAGCATCGGATTTTTGGCCATTGTATCCCTAGGTGTATCATACAAGTACATCCTAGCATTTAGTTTTGAGTGAAATCTCTGGAATTGCATTATGTTTCTAACTCCCTGCTATAGGCATTGAGTATGGGCTTTGGTAAGTGCTACGGGTTACTGAAAAATAATTTAATATCTTCCGAGTGAAAATAGCTCAAGAAAAATATTGATAGTCATCATACTTATTTATAAGTTATTAAATGAAATTTTGAATTCTTGTATTCTCATAAAAATACTAAAGAGCTACCACATTATACGAGGGAAATCCAACATGCAATGATGTTTATAGTTTCCTAGCCTAGTAGACCTAAGCCATCTTTCTTCTTGACCTTCATGAAGAAGTGTCGTTAAGTCTAGGGATCATGATGCATGACGCCTGAAGACAAATACTAACAAGTATTTTAATACTATGTATTTTATACATAGTATCTATAAGGAATTAATTATGATTAATTATATAATTTAATAAAGGAAGAAGAGAAGCTCCACCAATTACTATTTATTATTAAAGGATTTATAAATAGAGGAAATATCTATGAAAGACTAACTAGGAACTAGTTAAAAGTTCCTAGGTTAAGAATTAAAAATTACCGCAGTAAATTAAAAAGGGTTAAATCAAGAAATCAAGGATTTCTTGAATTAACTACCCCTTTGACTGAAAAGTCTTCCCATAAAGACTCGAGCCAAGCAAAGGATTGGGGGTTCTGATTTTTCTCTTGGAGAATTATTATTCTGCCTGTTTTTTCCCTCAATTGTTTTCTTGGAGAACTTTCTCCTACAAGGAAAAGAGGACTGATTCAGAATCTGAATACCACATAGGAAACGCTACCTTAGGAGTTCTAAGCTACTTGCATGTTGGATTCCAGCTCGGGCGGGTCCAGATTAGAACCAAGAATGGTTACAGATCATGGTTGGGAGGAACGTGGTAGTTCCTAAGCCATTTTGTCATCAAAATTAGAGGTCGGATATCTCTTAAATTGATAATGCTGGTTGTTTGAAAAGTGTACAGGTTCAGCCATTAAAGGAGCTTCAGGGAGATAAATTACAAGTACAAATTCTTAGTATCTCAAAGTTCATTTCTAGGGTAAATGCAGGTTGCTTTATGTAAAAGATTCTATATATTATACTAACCCTAGATAGTTGATGTTCTATCTAGATTTTTCTAGGGTATTTATCTCTCTTCAGTATTCCTAGGATTGAAAATATTATCATAGGCTGTATATAGCTAGTTTCCCATCTTTAAAATTTGTGTTCTGTATTCATTTCATATTCAGAAATTTATATTGTAGACTAGGTAAATCTAGATCTGATATTTAATTGTTCACCTATTATTATATCTCTACTAACATATTGCATTTGTGAGTAGAGACATGTGTTTCATATTATAGTAGATTTAACCATAGGATGAAGTTTAAAGAAATAAAAATACTATATAAATACCCTAGGGTATTACTTACAACCAAAGTTATTATTTTGTAAAATAACTATGCATACACATAAATAGAACTATGAGGTATAAACCTTTATAAAAAATATCTATGTATTTATTTCTAAATTTAAATAATCCATCTAAGACCTTCCAAGGTCTGTAATCATATAACAAATTTCATTAAAAATATTCCACATAAATAAAACATCATTAGAGTGATATCATGACCATCCATGTTGTCCTTATCAAGACTCTGCTACAAAAACTACAGTCTTAACATCTACATTAAAAACACCAAAAATTACATGTAGTATATCTTTAAGAATCCCATATAAGATCCATATTAAAACATCCATCTAAAAGTTTCAACAAGTAACATTTCATACAACTTTGTATTAAATAAACAGAGGTTGTGGTATCGATCCTCACGGGTTACAACTCCATTACATAAACAAAATTATAACCCACAATGAGAACAAACATAATCAAAATGCATAACTAAAACCATAAAGTGAAATCCAACTCCCATTTTCTTTTATCTCTTATAAAAGATTTCATAGTCTGAAATCGCCCGAGCCCAAATCGACGAAGGTCGTATACCCAGGCACAGGCCATGATCCATTCTTACAAAATCTAACCACATTGTATTAATCACACAAGACACAACTCCACATTGCCATATAACTAAAATTCCTACGCTAGCAGAAAGGTCGTAAGACTCTAGATATAGCACGGCCTCGACCGTTAAATTTTTTTATTACAGAGTCCAAGTTAATTAAAAACAACGAGTTTCATCAAGGGTCTGCATATCCTGGCCTCCATGAAACCCATTAATATTTAATACACAGTGCTCACATAAGTCACAACCTCGGCCAAACAACGATTTAAAACAGTCCAATGTCCACCTAATAACCAGATGTCGTATATAATTTAAATCACAAGCTATCGCAGCACTATGGGAAGGCTCAAGCCATTAACAGTGTGGCCTTTACCCACACTGAAGAAATAGTACATTAACCAAACTAATCAATGGCATTCACGCATAGAGAAACTGGTAAGGCGTATGCCTCTATCCATTAAAAACCCCATCTTAGTTTAAATACAGTGTTCAATTAAAAAAGCAGTAGTAAAATCACATACACCTAACCATTACATATTATCAAAACCATACATCTAATTACACATCAAACCCAAATGTCTGTACACAATTTCCATTGAAGGCCAAGAATAAGGTTTTACACAGGGTGTCAATGGGCTATGGCACCATTTCTTGCAACAGTGCAGCCCATGGATTTTAAAAGCCAAAAACCAAAACTAATGAGTTACATAACCAAATATAAACATTGAACAGAGCCAAATGGCCTAAGTATCAAGTCACAACATAATGCCTCCACATTAAACATAAACCAAGTCTGTATTCAAGCCCAAAGGTGATGTCAAATTCACTAAAAAATTAAACCCCAACCAAACAACCATGCGAAACGTAGTCCTGCCACAAGATCAAAGGAGGACAAGCATAAGCTTGATGGGCACGCTTATCGTGGCCATGAATGCAAAACTGTGAGCCAACTATGTTGTAGCCATGCTTCCCTCCATCCCTTTCAGCACCTGTAAGCAAACAACCAAATAAGGGATGAGAAGTATGCAATCCCTTCCAAACTGAAAATCAAACTAATGTACAAGCTTATTAGTTCACACGGGCTTACCTTCAGAAGCTATGGGTCACCTCCATGGCCATACCTCTGTGTAGAGCCAAACAAAAAAACCCCAAATGCCAAATACATTACACATCCATTGTGATCCAAGCCTAAGAGGAAAGCTGCCACATTTTCCCACAAGCATTAAATGCACGAGGCTGGAGTCCATTAACGTTTCCACAAACCCACTCCAATAGTCACAATTTGGTACAAGGTATCGTTTCATGCCACCCTTCATACCATTGCTTAAACCCTGTAATATATGGTTCATACCATATATTATGTCACCCCAAACTTTAAAACATCAACATTAACATAATACAAAGCTACACTATGATAGTATTACAGTAATACAAGTCATAGGTTGTGCTAGTTCCAATGGTTAAGACCCTTGATTAGGATTGTAGATAAGCTTTAGTCCATAGGTTGGAGCTTAGGGTTTAACACCATAATGTTAAGGTGTTTAGGATTAAACACCATGACATACAAAGTATGCCATGTAAATCTTTTGGATTATCAAATCTAGAGCTCTCATCTCAAACCCTTAAATAACCTGCCAATAAAATAACATAGGAAATGTTAAAAATAATTTATGGTAAGAATAAACATAGCACGAAAAGATATTAAAGACATCTCAAAATAATGAATTTAAGACCATAATGAAGAATAAACAATGTACAGGAAATTTATCCGTAATGGCTAAATTGATGATAACGACACTTACCAAGTTTAAAAAACCAAGTTGATAGGCAGCATAATAACTAACAGTAGATTATCAGCGACCAAGGCTGTGAACACACTATACATTTAATCTCATCACAAGTAATGAACTGCATAAACAAAAGAGAAAGGTGGCTTAGTTCAATTGAACTAAGTAAGCCGGCGTAATCAGGTAGTACCTTACCTCTTAGATCGTCATGGGAGAACTAGTCTCGCCACTCCACCACTTTATCCCCATCAACAAAGTTAAGTTAGTTTATACTTAATAAACAAAATACACATGTGCAAAGGCAGACAATGAACTATACAATTCATTAACTCACTGACAATAGTAACTAAGATGTACAAATAATTTAAATAACAGAATTTAGAGATAAGAAGTAAACAAACTAATAATCACTGAATGGATAAGAGATTCACAAGCCCATATGAGCATTTTATGCAGAGATCGAAAGTTTAACTAGCACATGTATTTCCATAAGAGTAATAATGATCCCTTTTAGGTAGTATTTACTAACCTATAAAAAAAAAATATCTTCAATTTTTGGGGACATTACACATCCATTTCCTTTCTAGTATTTTGTCTTTATAAATTCTAGATATGAACTAATAATTTTATAGTATTTGAACTTAATAAAATTTTGTATTTCCCGCCCCCTCAAATATATTTACCAAGCAAGACTAGCAGTGACATGTGAAGACAGAGAAAAAAGTAGTAGAATTCTCTTACCAAGCTCTGAGTGTTGGAAACAACCTGCTTAGACTACCATGGTTGAATCTCTCTGGAAAATATCTCTTTCTCCTCATGGTGGCTATGTAGTATATTTGTATCTAGTATTTAAAATATTTTAACCTTCAAAACTATCAAAATATATGACCTTAGATTTATAAAATATTGAAATTGCAAACATCAGTATAATCCTGGACTTCTATATGTAGTGTGACCAATTTTACATAGACTCAAAATAGCATTATCTTAATATTGTCTTTCCATCTTTTCAACCTGATGTTCAGATAAAGATTCCTTTCCAATTATAGATTTGGATTGGTATCACTTTAATACCATGTAGGAAATTGTAGTTCACACATTTACATAATGGTAGAGAGAGACTAAATTATTGTCTTCATTATTAACATTGCAACAATACATCTCACACATGATAAATCACCATAGGTGACATATTTATAGATCCCCTGGTTGGTTAGGTTGTTTGACCACCTAAAACCCCCAACAACAATATTTAACTTTATATTGGACACAATTAACTTATAAAGTATTCATTGGAGCAACATCTCCAGTTTCTTATAGCTTGCTGCACAGAGAAAATTGTGAGGGGAATATATAATGCCACTTTGTATCAATCATGTTTGGTATAGTGTTTCTCCCCTATAGCAGGATATCATGAGTGTACCATTTGTGCATTTTGTTTCTAATCCATTCATCACTCATTTCCACAGGTCTATGGGTGTTACAGCTATGCCAAAACTAATTCCCAAGTACCTGATGATCTGTCCAGGTTGAATTAAATTTCCACTTCTTTACAAGCTAGTCTCGGAAGCCAACTTGACTAAAAATATGCTCATGTCTCATTCCGCCCTAACCAGTGTACCATGTTTTTTCAAGTTAGCATTTTTTCATCTATATTATCTGTAATGAACATGTAATTATCTTTTCAAAATGGCATAGCTTGGTTTTGTGTAGTACTTGAACTTATTTTTGGTTGTAGTAAATGTCCTAGTCTTGAGTGTACTATATAACCTTTGATCCGATTTGTTGTATTCTATGAATGATTTGATCACATCCTATGGAGAATATTTATCGGAAGTTTCTTTTGCTTTATAATGTTTGTAGGGTCAACAAGAAAATGGAGGAAAATAATAATTGTAAACATTTTATAGGCATATAAATGCAAGTGTTATGCTTTTGAATATATTTGAGGGTTGTATACAATCTTTACAACTATGTTAAGTTATGTCTGATTATGTTTTTTGAACTATGTCTTGGATTCTTGAACTGAATTGATATTGGATTTGAAGATGACGTTTTTCTTTACATTTCTAGTTATTTTCTCCTTGCAAAAATCCATGTATCAAATTAAGCAGATGTGTGTTATTAAATTTGATAGATGACACATTGCTTGATCTTTCTTCCCATTGCATGGATTTGAATGCCCTAAAAATAATTATTACTTTAAATAAAAATAATTATCATTTTTGTTATGTAGCTACTGTATAATTAATTTCACGTTTAATTGAATCTCTGTTGTCACTCATGTAATACCCCGGTTTAACCCCGCTTGCATTAAAGTACATAGGATACATATGTTGTAGATAATATCGGTGCGGAGCTAAAGGACAAGGCCCCACCATAGATTTGGTTATGTTGTGTTTCTGATTAGGAATGGTCACCTATGGTATATCGGGACATGTGGCATATATTTAATTATGGAATCATGTAAACACACATTTTAATCAAATAACCCAACTAGCTATGTTCACAGCAACTAAATTGAGAAGGGGCATGATTCCAAACGATAAGGAAAGGGGGATGTGGAACATTGAGTCACGGGGAAAAACTACGTGTCACCACCACCCTTGGTTATTTCCTTTTTTGTTAGTTGAGGCAACGATTGGCTGGCAGGAAGACCACTACCATGCCAATGCTTGCTCTCCTCTCCACGACGTAGGGACCATTCTTCCCACTCCCTCGGATCATGGCTGTTTGTCTTCCTCATGTAGGACGGGGGATAAAATGTTTTACCATCCATTGTGTTGGGATTCACCTCCCCTCTCTAGCACTAATTTCCGGTCTACAATTCTGTTGTTTCCATCCACATAGAGAACCAACTTCTGCCTCCATGCATTGGACTATGTACTTTTTTCATCCATCATAGCGGATCGCGGTGGAAATTATTGGGATTTTTCCCACTGATTGATGGGAGTGGTTTTCCCCACGCATTATTGATCGAGTTACCTACAATGCAACATTGGTATAAGATCGAGGTAATCATCCCTATGAATCCACACTGAGTTGTGAATGTTGGCCATGTCTTTTTAACCATTTTCTGGTCTGTGTAAGTCTCACGGAGATAGTATTGAAGATTGGTTGTTGTGGGTTTATGTGAGTGTGTCAGCTATTGTTTGCCACGATGACTTGACTGTGTTTTTCCCTGTAAATGCTTGAATAGCTGTTTGGTTGCTTGCATGCAGTGGATTTGTCCTCGGACTATTTTGGGTTGGTGATTGAGAGCTTGAGGTGCTTGATAAACCTAGTGGGTTGAGAACCACACGGACAGAGCTACTGAGCTAGATTTCTTCTCCACAACCCCTAAAGAGCACTGGAGGGAAGATCAGGCTCTAAGGGATTGCGTTGTAGAGAAGGGACTGACTTCCTTGTGTTGGGTTTGTGTGGGTGTTCTAGAATTCAGGTTGGTTCTGGTGTTGGTGTCTGCATCTCTTTAGTGAGCTCACCAGCTTAGCATTAGCCTTTCCCAGCTCTTGGATGGCCTGATAAACCTAACTTTTTTGGCTTGGCTGATCTGCTGTTCACCTGATAAACCCAACCGTGTTGGCTTGGCTGAACTATGTACCCTTGTGGTGTTGTTACCCTTAGCTATGTGTAAGCGTGTTAGTTCCTTATTCCCTAGGGAGTCATGCCCGACTCAGGGGTGGCAGCATTGCTGAGATATTTAGGAGCGTGCTAGCCTATGGTTGGGTGGAACGTTGTAGCGACGTAGCTGGTTGCAGAACGAGTTCTTTATAAGATAAGTAATCTTATCTATTTTAATTCTGCAATCCTATTTACTATTAATGATCATGATGAACATGTTAAATGCCTGTATGAATGTATGTTGCTTCCACTGTGTATGATAAATAATCATGTATGCATGTTTTAGTTCAAAGCATTATGTTTCAGCATTTCACCATTTTATGAATGTAAATGTTCATGGGTCTCTTAGCCCAAATGGTTAACACCATGGTAGCATTCTCTTCGTCGGTTGGAGGGACGGGGACATTACAACACATGTAAAATTATTACTATTATGAAGTATTAACAAATTGCCTTCAGAAATGTTGAAAAAAATTAAGAGTTGTATTGATGGCCACTTAGATGCAGTCCTTTATTACACTCATAAAGGATATACAAGTTAAGTTGTTATTCTCTAAATATATTATATGTTTTAATATTTTCCTAAAAACGCTTCTCAAGTTTGATACTTTAAAATATGTATTTTTGAATCTTATCCTTTCTTTTAAATTTTGAGTAGTAATATATTTTCCCTTTCTTCAGTGGTAGGTTAAAAAAATAACTTTATTTCATTTGTTGTTGATAATCTATTGTTATTCTACCAAACAATGGAGGTGCAGACAGGTTGTCTCAGACAATTTTGTTTTACAGAGGCAATCAACAACATACCCCATTTCTTAGGGCTGAAACTTACAACATCAGACTTGATGCAACAAACAAAACATTCATGATCCTTATCAAGCACATCATACCACCTATGGCATCTTGTAGTAGCAACTGGGTGGTAGTTTGAAAGTTCTAGATGCTTTTTCTAAGCATTGCTAGCTAAGATGATGATGTATTCAGTCAATTCATCACAACATTTTTTAGAGATGAAATGTTCAAATATTTGAGACTGTTCGCTAAGGGTTTTCTACCCGTTGAATATAATTCCCTCCATTTTGATTTGTTGCAGCTGAGTTATAACGGAGGTTTTATCTCATGACTTTTAAATGGCCAATTACATCAAATACATCTCTGAATGGAAGAATAACAATAATACAAATAAAGTAACTTGCGTAGTTACATTATTTTAATACTAGCCATCCCATGTAGATTCCATAAGATTGTGAACTCAACATCACCAACTACACTATAGGTTTCCTCACTGTCTTACTCATATAAGAGAAGAGGGATTGTGAATAGTTATTCATTACTGTTGTCCAACCTTCTTCCATGTGCTTAATTATGATCTTCATGGCCTGTAGGATTAGTTAGGACTGTTCAAGGTTGCCTAGAATTAAAATTTCAACAATCTTGTTGTTTGAATATCAAAGGTGCCCAAATTATATAATTATGCTTGGACATGAAGTTATCAGACCAAAAAATCATCTTTTGGAATTATGGCTTCCTCAGAATACCTAGAAATGCCACCTGATGGTAGTTTCTGAGAGTATTGAGTTTGTTAATTTGAGAAGTCTGATCACAGGGGTAAAACTTCCTAGACTAATTGAAAACTGCCCAACATTGCTTCTTTTTATTTCTATATTCATAAAATCACTTCTTTCTATTGATAGATATCCTACAGATCACTGTCATGTTCATGCAGGGTACTGTTGTATTTCTTGGAACTATTGTAAAATGCCGAAAACACTTGCAATTTCTATCACAAGGGGAACTGTTGCATTTCCTCATATGTTAGGAGAGATGGTCCCAACGTAATATGACATACATATACCATTTGTTTCACAGACCCTATATCTACAATCTCTGTACATATCTCTCCTAGATTGGCTCTTCCTCTTCGGAGAACAATATCTAGATTTTAGTCATACTTTCTTTCTACATTTCATTTTCATAGGAGCCACCAAAATGGTCCCACTTTGTATTAACATCTTAATACCAAACAGTCCCATTGACCAACGTTTGTGTTCATTCCTTGGAAATTAATAAAATTATCTCATCTTATCTTTGTCTCCATTCTAAAGGAAGTTTTTAAGAAGTTGAATTTGTAATTCTCCTTTTATTTTTTTTCTCTAAAAGAAAATTGTATTTTTTTCTCCACATTTAAATTTTAAACTATAAAAAATTGAATTTCAATCTCCAATGTTCTTCCTGCAGTTGAGTTTTACAAGGAGTTAGATTGCTTCTCTTTTCTCTTTTGGGAGGTGGTTTGTTTAACCTATTTCATCAATATGGGATTGGGTAAGAGCCAGGTTTTCTTCTCATACCTTCCTTGCAAGACCTAGTATTTGGAGCATTGTAATTGAACTACTCTTTGAATCAGTCAAGAAGATGCATTCAAGTCTTAAAACCCTTCATATACAGGCCATACCGAGTTAAATCTGACAGGGATGGAATCATATTCATTGGGTTTGTTATATCCAAGGAGATTGTTATATGATCTGAAAGAGTTAAAAGAATAATTGAAGAAGAGAGGGTCAAACCATCATTGAGGAAGGACTCTTTGAATAAGGAAATGATCTAATCTCTTTGTTATGAAGCCTTGCCAATTCTACAATTCATCCAGGTGTACTACTACTTACCCCTTCTTTGTTTGATGTCAAAGAAACCAAATTTGTTATAGTGTCTAACTATTTTTTGCATGGACGGAGAAAAAGAGAACCACCTTTTTTCTCTTTACTGTTTAGGATGAGGTTAAAATCTCCTGCTAACATTCCACTCTTAGAAGGTGATGAAGTGAGAGAATCTGAAAGGGAGATCCATCATTTCTTTTTTCTATTTCCATTGCATTATGTGCGGCTTACACACAAAACAATTGAAATGATTGGTTGGTTTGGATTATTTCACAAGTAAGTTGGATCCAGTGATCCAATTTTAAATCATTATCTGTGTGGAAAATGGTTGGGTCCCTTAGGATTGCTAGTCCTCTAGTGAGATCTGTGGCCTCCTTCACAAACCATTCAATTTTTTTCCAAATCCCTATATATACTAATGAAAAAAACCTAGCCTTAAGATTTGTTTCTTGCAACAAAAACATGAAAGATTTTTACAAAACAAGTTTAAAGAATTTCTTTCATTAGGGATACAGCCCCCCTATAGTTCCAAGATAATAACTTCAGAATTTTTTTGGTTTTGGTTTTTCCCCTGAAGCAAAGGCATGGATTATGGTATATTGCACTGCCAACAACTTATAATATCCTTCTATTGTTTTGTTGTCCCTCATTACATAAAAAAGGAGGCCAATCCTCATCATAGTGTGGTGAATAAGGAAGTGGGATTGGTGGTGGGGAGGTCCCATATTTTGACTCCTTGTTCAACAATATTCATTGGAGATTGAAGACATCAATATGAGGCTATAGGCTCTATTCTTACAGTTTTAGCAGTTTCTAGAGGAGGGATTTCCCCATCTTCAGGGGGCTGTTGTTTTTTTCGTTGAGTCTGTTCTTGCTTCTTTTTACTCTTTTTTAGTTTTCAACCTTCTTGAATCCATCCTCTTTATGGAGAGTATTTTTTGGAGAAATCCTTCACAAAATGACCGTAGTCATGGAAAAAGTTGCATTTGAACAGTATTTGTTCATAGTCTAATTTTTGGACATAATTTGATCTTTTAGTTGTATATCTAGTTACTTTGGAAGGTCATTTTCTAGTTCAAACTTGATACAAATTCTTGCACTTGTGTATACAGTTGCTTAGCTTGTAGTTTCTATATACCTTCACAACATGTTCTAGTATTAGCTAATGTAAACAGTTATATCATTTCACATAATCCAAGGAAAAAAATGTAGGAAAACCCAAACCTTTTATTGGAACCTTATATTCTGGATCAAAGTTGAGAGACAAGTGGTTTAGGTTCAACCTATTCAAACCTAAGAACCATGAGCCTCTCTAAATGATTTTAACAAAGATGGATGTTGGTCCATTCCTTGATGAATTTATTTTTAGTAGTTGCATCAGTTACCTTAATGAAGATATGGTCTGCGAAAAATGAGGGAGAGCTAGTACAATAGAGGAGAGCTAAGCTTTAAAAAATACCACAATTGGAACTCATTTAATTTAAGAACTAATGAAGTTTACCTAGGTATTCTCTATTTATTTGTACCTTGAATTAAAAATATGAATGATCGTGCTAATACAACACCACCTTTTACATATATTGACATATTACTACACATGCATATCCTGGTAATAACTTTCTCATATGATGTTATACCCATTCTTGAAAAAACTGTCATCAACAAAAAAATTACGGATAATGTAACTAATAAATGGATAAGAGAGCTCAGGACAGAGACCGGGCCTATTCGTTTCCACAACTTCTTAAATGGATAAACTGAACTACTTATTTGACTATAATTTACACAACTTTTTTTTCTTCTGAAACGGACTGGTAGGAAACCATAGTAATATAAGTTATTCGAGGGGGGTACTCTGTTTAGCAATAGTGAGGCTCACTTGGATGCCCCGAAACTCTGCCCATATTTGAAAAGTGAAACCTCTCACTACTTGAGGCTATTGTTTGGAGGTCAAAAAAAAATTCAGAGAAGTACGTAATTATGCATGGACTAAAATAGTCAGACAAACTGATAATCTCTTGAAATTTTGTTTGCCTCAAAATGCCTAAAAATAACCACATTGATTGTGATTGAGCAGATATGGAGACCAGTTTTAGAGTGGACACACCTTGCATTATTATATCGTACTACAACATATTTGAACATCAATCTCAGCCTTCCATCTACTTGTGTAGGTTGCAGATCTAGTAGGTTGTATTCCTCGGTTCCGGCACACTTCAAACTTCTGCCCTAGTTTGGAGTTGGTGTTGTTGCGCCCTTTCCCTCATTCTCAAAAAATGTGAA
Source organism: Pseudotsuga menziesii (assembly GCA_001517045.1). Taxonomy (NCBI): domain Eukaryota; kingdom Viridiplantae; phylum Streptophyta; class Pinopsida; order Pinales; family Pinaceae; genus Pseudotsuga; species Pseudotsuga menziesii. Next base: position 67,620 of record LPNX010692218.1, on the reverse strand, counting down.
TCTAGTGCTAGATTTTGTAGTATTTTCTCTCATTTTGGAATATTTGAAATGGAACTCAATTTGGAGAATGAATTGTTGTGCCCTTTCCCTTAGTCTCAACAAATGTGAAGATGATACTATATTTGGCGGTATTTTCAATGGTTTTGGAATATTTGAAATGGAAACTAGTAACATATATCTCATCCTTTGGATCACTCAATAGTAATCTATTAGATCAATTCAACATCAGGTTAACAATTTAACTGCGTGACATAATCAAGCAAAGTTCAAAATATTTAAAAAAAAATATTATGTTATTTTTCAACAAAATCTATATCAAATAAAGAAATTTTATGTTATTTTTTTATTAAATTCATATCAAATAATAATAAGTTATGAAGGAGATTTGGATTTCATACTAATTCTATTGTATATTTTTGTCTTTATAGTGATATTTTTTTGGTATCATATCTCATTTTGAAAATGGTAATTTGGAGAAATGGTGTAGTTGTTGTTTTGGCAACTTAACAAAGTGGGTGGGTATCAAGTGATGTTCGCAATATTCACAAAAATAATAAACTTAAATATTTTATATTGTGATCTCGGCTTAGCGATTTGAGTAATCTCTTCCTTACTACACAATAGTCAACCATTCGATCTAACTCCACCTTAGGGCCAATTTTATTTAGATTGATATTCATTAATATAAATAATCAGATCAATTTTGATATTTATAAAAAGATAACCTATCTATTTGTTTTCCATTTAGTTAACCATTGGAGAATTTCACCTCACTTAAAGTCAATTTACCTATGGTTCCCTTCAGCGTTTAAATTTGAACCCTTCCAAAGGGTTTTAGTGCTTCCTATAGATGTAAACCTAACACTGTCCTTCAAAAAAATTAAAATATGCATTTACCCTTCCAATTAAGAAGGACACGATTTCTATCAACATTTCAAAAGAAGAGAAACATTGGAAATTACTGATCCCTGTAAATTTCACAATATGTTGAAATTCCTATGCCATAAAGTTTGACTGGTAATTCAAAATATTGGATATCATAAATTATAATCAGTCACTCACTCACGTCATGCACTATGTGCTTAGCCATGTAATATGATGAGTGATGACTGACCACTACGAGGCACTGGCCATCGGGATGTGACTATAAATCCAAAGTCACTTGGAACTACAATATAAGGTGTGACAATGTGTCAGCAACTACGATTGTAACAATGGAAAAGAACTACTAGTTTACTACTAGGCCTGAAACAAGCCCAAAAATTGTTCCACCAAAAATCTATAAGAAGATGTATTGTTAAATTTGTGTTTTAAGTTTATCTAGTGTCACTATAAGGTTTATTTATGGATTAATTTAGTACCTTGTTGAACAAGGAATTTGGTAAGGTATGTCTTAAACATTATTACCTAGCATGTGTAGATTGTTAAAAGAGTTCAAGGTTGATGGGTCATTGAACACCAGAAGAAAATAATTGTGTATGGTGTGCATTTTTCATTTATTTTGAGCTTACTTGAGGTTAGAGAACCCATGAGAGTTGTGGTGGGAAGGTATAATATGAATCATATTTATATGAACTTAAGGGATGAATTTTTATGAGGTTGTGATGGCTTCATATTTTTGTATGTTCAACCTTAATAGACTAAAAATCCCTTCAAACCACTTGAAGTGATCAATCTTCATTATCATTGGTACTAAATCTTGGGATATGTTTGAGTTTGAAGGGATTGAGGGGATTGGTTTTCATAGGCATGATCGAGTTGGGTTTGACAATGAACAAGCAATCTCAAATCTCATGACTAGGAAGGATTTGGTACCTAAAATATGTAGTGGGAATATCAATATAAGTAATTATTTATTTAAACATTTTATATCCCACCTAGATAAAATTTACCATAACTTTGGCTCACTTTAACTAAACATAAAGTTGGTCACTTTGAGTGAGCCTTTGGCTTCCTCAAGGAATTGTGATCCTGTCTAAAATCCCAACAAACAGGCTAAGATAAATGCTACCCAATCTTATATCGAAGAGCCAAATAATGCCATTTACTAGTATGAGATGTTAGGATATTTCGACACTTAGGAGTTAGTTAAGATCAACTCGTTTAATATATTTGTTAGGTAAAAGTGTGTTTCTTTAGTATGCATTAGTATGCATTTGTAAATATTCTAATCCGACGATCACGATATGTTCTAGACATAGAGTGATCTGACGGTTCAACTTCTCTTAGATCACACCTACCATTGATCCGTGGCTTAACACTCGATTGGTCTATAATCTCTATTTAAAGAGCATAGAGGGTCCTTGGCTAGTTGATTGATTATGAGAAGCTCATGTAACTTTCTTTCTTTTGCATAATAAATTGCTCGATGTAGCTATTTGTCTGGGGCCATGGACTATTTCCCTCTCGAGGGTTTTAACCACGTGGCAAACATCATTGTATTGATCTGTGATCCTTTTGTGTGAAGTGGTTACTCTATGGGTTCGGTCTTTTGGGAGTACCCTATGTACCCAAACATGGTATCAGAGCATTTATGAAGAGTCACTTTCGGTTTTGATTAAGATCTGGAATCGGTGTTGCCAAAAATTTGAAAGGGTTTTTGGTTCTAGATTTTATGTGCATTTGTTGCCTGTGGGAGCTGTTCCATTGTGTCTGGAGCAATGTTTCATTGGCAAATAGTTTTCATTTAATTGAAAACTTTTTCGAGTTGTTCCAGAAACACCCATTTGGGAAAACTTGAAGGTATAATGTTACAGTGATGGATTTGTTTTTTTTTTAAATCTCTCATTTTTTATCAGTTTTATTATTAGATATTTATTATTTTAGTCTCAGAATTTTTCCTTCCCTGGCTGCGTATGCTCTTTTCCATGCACCTTGCGCGATCGCGGTGAATTAGAAACAGAAAGGGAAAGTTTTTTTTCTTGTCTTCTTGGCTATGTATGCTCTTTGTCGTGCACCTTGTACAATCATGGTGAATCAGAAACAATGAGAAAACTTGAAAACATAGACTTTCTGGG
>LPNX010692218.1:0-64510 GCA_001517045.1 Pseudotsuga menziesii | reverse complement strand
GGGGTTCTTTTTTTTAGTTGGTCAAGTTAATATCTGCCACGTCACTATTAGGGACATCCTCAACATTTTCTTTGATAAAGCATAACTTCATCATCTAGAATTAGTTTTCAGTGCCCTTTTTTTTAAATCACATATTTTTTCGAGCTCTTTGCATCCAAATAGTTGCTTTATGTTCTTTCAGTCATTATTTTATAGTATGCCCGGCCCTTGTGTTATTATGCTTACAATTTCTAACTATTTCTCATGGAAATATCGTATGGAGGATGTTCTATGAAGTAAGGGACTTTTTAGGATAACCTCAAGGAAAGAAATAGAACCCACTGATGATGATAAGAAAATTAAATGGGAAAATAGATGTGATGAAGTTTGTGTATTGATTGGGATGTCAATCTCTACCGATTTACAATTCCACATATTTAGAATTGATGAACCTAATCAAGCTTCGGAAAAGTTGGAATCTATGTTTGGTAAACACAATGAAATTCGGGGTCATCAACTTGAGAATGAGTTGATTTACTTGAATCCAAATGATTTTTCATGCATTCAATCCTATTTATCTAAGTATAAAACTCTTAGACTCTTATGTGTAGAATGCAAGATTAAGAAAGAAGACAAACAATGTATTTATCATATTTTTTCTAGACTTGGACCTGCATATTGTGTTTTTGTATATACATTCTACTCCATGAAAGAATCCTTGACTACAGCTAGCTATCAAGAGCCTATTCTTGAATCCTTTTGTGATTCCTTAATTAGAGAGCAAGATAAGCTCATTCATATTGGAATAATTAACAATGCAGATACATATGGGAAAGGCTTATTGTCCCAATATAAAGAAAAGTCCAAGCTACCCAAGAAACAAAATTTTCACAATAATAAGGCAAACAACAAGGGTCCCAAACCCTCTCAGTCATCTCCTTCTTTAGAAAATGACAAAGGATCCAAGCCAAAAGGAAAGAATACTAAGCGTCATTGCAATTTTTGTGGGAAAGATAATCATGATGAATCTAAGTCTTTCAAGAAGATGGCATCCTTGGAAGAAGCAATGAAGAAGCACCGCATTAGCCTATATTCATCTCCAAAATCTACCTCTCATGGACATGCACTTTGTGCTTCTGGTTACTCTTATACTGCATCTTCTTCTTCTACTTCAATTGAATGGCTCATTGATTTTGGAGCATATTATCATATGGCTAAGGATCAAGCCAATTTTTATACCATGCATGAATGTAACACTAAACAAATATTTTTTGGTGATGATAGATCTCTAAGTGTTGTAGGATCTGGAACAATTCTAGTAGAAAATGGTAATTTCAGTGATGTACTATGTGTTCCAAAAATTTCTTGCAATTTGTTATCAGTATATCAAATTACTCATTCGGGTGAAGGTAAAACTGTGATGTTTACCCCTCACCAAGTTGTAATAAAGGATTTTAAAAATCCTCAAAATGTCCTTCCTATTGGAACTGTTGATTATATTACTAGGATGTACAAATTTAACAACTTTGGGTCATCAACTTTTCCTTCAGTTTTTGTTGCTCATTGTGATAACTTGAGAAAACTTTGGCATAAGCGATTTGGTCACTTAAATTATCGCTCATTACAACAACTATGTAAATACAATATGGTGACTGGTATTCTGATGGTATCTTGCAAGGATGGTGTTTGTTCCGATTGTGTACTTGGAAAACACCATTAGGAAAGTTTTGACAAACGTGCCTCTTGGCATGCCTCAGTTCCCTTGGAGCTTGTGCATAGTGACTTGTGTGGCCCTCTTCCATCTGCATCCTTTCTTGGTTTCAAATATTTCTTAAATTTCATTGATGACTACTCAAGACGCACTTGGGTTTACTTCCTAAAACTTAAGAGTGAATTATTTAACATGTTCTTGGCCTATAAGGCCCTTGTTGAAAAACAATCTGGTCATCAAATTATGAAGTTAAGATTTGACAATGGAGGAGAATATGTTAACAACAAGTTCACTACTTTCTGCACTGAACAAGGAATCCAACAACAACACACTATTCCATATACACTACAACAAAATGGTGTAGCTGAATGAAAGAATCACACTTTAAAAGAAATGGCTAATTGTATGATCCAATCTAAGGGACTAAGTCTCCAATATTGGGCTGAGGCCATAAATTGTGCAAATTACATATTTAATCTCACACCCACTAAAGTTTTACAAGGTATAACACCAAAATAAGCATGGAGTAAAATTAGTCCATATGTAAGTCACTTTCGTGTGTTTGGTTGTGAAGCATGGGCTCACATTCTAGATGAAAAATAGAAAGCATTGCAGCCTAAAAGTGAAAAGTGCATATTTGTTGGATATTATGAAGATGTAAAAGGTTATAGACTTCTTCAGCCCCATTTACATGATATAATCATTAGAAGAGATGTTAAATTTGATGAAAATCTCTTGGCCTGCGAACCTAACTTGGCGGTTGTGCCATCCTTGGACTACGAGCCTGATTCGACAATTGCACCTTCTTCTTGTTCTTCTTCCAACTTCCTTGACAGGTTTCCAACTCCAGTTTCTGATGATGACAGTGAGGATGAAAATCCACCTCCACCTACTCATGTTCCTCCAGTTGCACTAGCACCAATGCTTCCTCGATGGTTCCGTTCAACATGTGAAGCAGCTGGTGATTTTGTCGATGATCCTAGATATCAATGTCAAACACGTTCTCAGTTTCAGCAAGGCTCTTCTCTTTTGGCTCAAGTCTCCAAGAATCATGATCCAAAAAAATTTGCAGAAGCTTTAGGAAATATAGATTGGGATGTAGCTATGGATGAAGAATATCATTCCTTAATGGTGAACGATACTTGGGATCTTGTTCCTCTTCCAAAAGGAAGAAAACTTTTCATATGTAAATGGGTCTACAGAACTAAGTATGCATCAGATGGAAGTGTTGAAAGACTTAAGGTAATGTTAGTTACCAAAGGTTTTTCCCAAGTTGAAGGGATTGACTACAATGAAACCATTGCTCCTGTCACAAAAATGAATTCCATCTGCCTTGTTCTTTTTCTTTCTGCCTTACACAACTGGGAAGTCCATCAAATAGATGTCAAGTTTGCCTTTTATACATGGTGAATTACAAGAGAAAATTTACATGGAACAATCTCCTGGATATGTTCAGGATAACTCTAGTCTTGTCTGTCTCCTTAAGAAATCCTTATATGGCCTTAAGCAAGCTCCTAGAGCTAGGTATTCCAAAATGGATAGATTTCTCCTTGACACTGGTTTTTCTAGATGCCATTCTGACCCCAATGTCTATACCAAGAAAGTAGGAAACCATCTCATGATACTGGTTCTTTATGTTGATGATCTTATCCTTACTGGTAGTGACTCTAAACTTATAACCCATGTGAAATCCAGTGTTAAGCATAATTTTGAAATGTCAGACTTAGGACATTTGCATTATTTTCTTGGTCTCCAAGTCTTGAAAGCTAATGAAGGAATATTTCTTTCCCATTCTAAGTATGCTTGTGACCTTTTGCGTCGCTTCCACATGGAAGATTGTAAACCAACCCCTTCTCCCTTCTAGTCTGGAGTCAAAATTTCTGCCACTTGTACTTCCCCTGAAGTAGATGCCACCTTGTATCATCAACTTGATGGTATTCTTTTATACTTGATTCATTCCCTCCTGAACTTTCCTTTTCCATTGGTCATGTTGCCCGTTATATGCAAACTCCTCATGAAAGTCACTGGAAATCAGCAAAAAGAATACTTTGATATATTTGAGGTACAATTCAGTTTGGGATTCATTACAGTATAGGGGGAAATGTTTGTTGGTTGGTTTCACTAATTCAGATTGGGCCGACGATCCTGGTGATCGAAATTCTACTGCAGGTTATGTTTTCAGTCTGGGATCTGGACCTGTCACTTGGGCTTGTAAGAAACAACAAGCTCTTTCTCTTTCTTCAGCAGAAGCATAATATCAAGTCATAGCTAATGCCAGTAAGGAATCTTTATGGCTTCAACAGATCCTTTCAAAGTTTGGATTCGACCAGCAGCAGCCTACTCCACTTTGGTGCGATAATGAAAGTTCCATCAAGCTTGCCAAAGATCCAATTCTACATCAGCGCAGCAAACACATTAAGCTACACATGTACTACATCATAAATCTTGTTCATGATCATGTTATTGAAGTTCTCTATTTCCCTACAGATGATCAAGTTGTATACATCTTCACCAAGTCTCTTACAGAAGTGAATTTTTCTAAACTTTGGTCTATCTTAGGAGTTTAGGAATGTGTCCTTAAGGGGGGATAGGCTCTAATGACTCCTTCCTTATCCTAATAGTGTCACTTTTGTAAATCCTTCAATCATATCCCAATTTGTACTTAAGGGGGTATGTTAGGATATTTAGACACTTAGGATTTAGTTAAGATCAACTTGTGTAATATATCCATTAGGTAAAAGTGTGTTTCTTTAGTATACATTAGTATGCATTTGTAAATATTATAATCCAATGGTCACGATATGTTCTAGACATAGAGTGATCTGACAGTTCAATTTCTCTTAGATCATACCTACCATTGATCTGTGGCTTAACACCTGATTGGTCTATGATATCTATTTAAAGAGAATAGAGGGTCCTTTGCTAGTAGATTGATTATGAGAAACTCATGTAACTTTACTTATTTTGCATAATAAATTGCTTCAAGTAGCTATTTGGTTGGGGTCATGGATTTTTTCCCTCTCAAGGGTTTTAACCACATGACAAACATCGATGTATTGATCTGTGATCTTTTTCTGTGAAGTGGTTGCTCTAGGTGTTCGGTCTTTTGGGAGTACCCTGTGTACCCGAACATGAGAAGTAGATATTTCAAAATAATGTTCTTGTATCTTAGTTTATCAATGAGCATATTACCTGAGATGAAGGTACATGAAAACATAAATTTGACAATAGACATAGGCACTTTTTCCAGGATCTAAAAGGTTATCTAAATTACATCAAATGAAAAGAAAGTATGTGAAGTTTATTTGGGGTATCGATATCTCGTAAGATAAAAAAAGGTGTAAAAATACATGTGAACCATCCATGATTTTCTTCTTAGACTATGTTCCATTCTCAGAGGTTAATGTCGAGCCACATGTAATGCAACGTACCAAATTTGGCAAGGTTAACATGTTGCGTAAATGGTGTAATTGAAATTGCGACATTTTATTTCAAAGGAATACTTTAGCCATAGGACACTTCTACATCCCATGAGATGAGACTTTCTATAGCGCACAACAAATATATCCAATAATGTTTATCAAAGTTTGTCGCCTCACATCGCAGTAGGTATAATGCAAAACAATACTAAAATATTTCAGTTTAGGGGAGTTTCACATAATAAATGAAACTACTTTAAACATTAATAGATATTTGACAAACCTCAAAAGAATCACTGAAAATTGAACCAATTATTCTAAATCTTTAACAAAAAATCCACCAATGCCATAAAACTTGAGTAACTAGCTGCTTCTTTCCTTGAGAGATGTCTGCTTATAAGGCCAAAGATGTAAAAAACAATTTGTCCACTTCTTCAAAGTAAGACTATGAGAATTATTGAATTGCTTGTTGCTTCATTCCATTTTAATCCAAGACCAAAATTTCCTTGAAATTACAAATAAATTTAGCTTTTGTGTTAAGATTGATATCCACTTCTTCTTCCTTAGATGTTCTTGGTAAAAATGAGGGTTAGGATGGGGGGGTGTCCAAAACAACCTTGTAGGGTGACATTTTGGTAGCACCATGATAGGTGGTATAGAAATACCTTTATGCAAGGGGGGTGTAGGGGGGGTGGGGGGGAACTACTAAACCCAATGGCCATATCAGTCAATGTAAAACCCAATGGCTAATAATAATTTTTATGGTCAACACCGCACAACCTCTATTACTTGTTATTAACTCCAATATCTCAAGTCCTGTAGTATACATAAGTATTATGACATGCATCATCATCGTACACATCGACGTTGTCATCATCATCATCATCAATGCCATATGGTACATCAACATCATCTCAATCGTCATCCTCATTATCATCATAATCATCAGCATCAAGTACATCATCAACAAAATCATTGTCATCATTGTCATTATGGTCACACATATTCCATTAGTGTTCTTAATCACTCATCGACATTAGGATTCATGTCATGTAATTATTAAGGTCATTTATATGTCATTACAGTCATTTCAATGATATTAGGGTTGTTTAGATGCCATTACAGATATGTAGGTGCCACTAGAATCAATTAGGATCCAAAAGTGATACCACATGCATAATCTTCATTGACATCCACATCGTCATCATCATAATTCAATAAATCAACATCATTGTCATCACTGTAGTAATCATCAATATAATTATGATAATAATGAGCAAGGAGCCATACTACATCACAAGAATGGATGATATACTCTTATACCTATCAAATCATATCCATACGCTCCATCATAATAACCATAATGCATCATCGTCATGTTGTTAGGGATAATCATATGCCATTAGGGTCTATCAAATATTATTGGGGACACTAAAATGCCATAAGAGCAATTTAGGTGACATTAAGGTAATTTACCCCTCATTAGGATTAATCATGATCCAAAAGTGCCATGATTACAATCATTTAGGTTCCACTATGATACATCAAGATCCAAAAGTACTATCACCTGAATCATGATCATTGACATTGACATTGATATATCTGACGTTATGTCAGCATTTCCTGAACACAATTCCTAGCTCTAAACCTAGTGCAATTCCTAGTGCATTTCATTTCGAAATTTCTGGAATTATTCCAAGTGCTATACTTGGATCTATACATGGCGCTATGTTGGATGTTTTCTAGGAACAATTCCTCAATCTATACTTGTCACTACATTGGATGTTTTTCCTGCCAAAATTCATGGCACAATTCCTATCGCCAACCCTGGATTAATATATTGGGCTATGTTATTTAGGACGTTTTTTTGGAGGCTATGCTTGGCGTTATATGGGATTATTTTGTGGATGCTAATTGGGACACTAATTAGGATGATAATTGTGATGTAAATTGGGAGGTTAATTGGGATGCTAATTATGTCCAAAATAGTGCCAACTTTTAAAAAGGGATGATAATTAGGATGCTAATTGGAATGCTAATTGGGACACTAATTGGGATTCTAACTGGGATGCTAATTGGGATGTTAATTGGGGTGTTAATTGGGATGCTAATTAGCATCCAAAATAGCGCCAACTTTTAAAATGGGACACTAATTGGAATGCTAATTTGGATGCTAATTGCGACGCTAATTGGGATTCTAATTGGGATGTTAATTGGGACGATAATTTGGATGCTAATTAATGTCCAAAATATCCCTAACTTTTAAAAAGGGACGCTGATTGGGATGCTAAGTGGGATGCTAATTGGGACTCTATTTGGGACTCTAATTGGGATGCTAATTGGGACGTGAATTAGGATTCCAATTGAGACGTTAATTAGCACCCAAAATAGCACAAACTTTTAAAAAGTGATGAAAAAAACATCATTAAAAGTGCCATCCCCTGGCAAAGCATCCACTTTGTCCAAAAAATGATGAAAAATACACTAAAAGTGATAGTGGACGCTAAAAAGGAAGCTAAAAGAGATGCTAATCACAGGGTTTTGTTGTAGTGTATATTATATTATCTATAAATGTATATATAATAATCACAATTATTTTTATGCTTGTAGATGAAACTTAAAAATGTGGAACAAAATAAAGATAAGCAACAGCATTCAAATAAATCAGGAACAATATCCCCTAAAGATTATGAATATATGGGTCATGGAAATAGGTCGAGAAACCACAACACTTTAAGCAATGGAAAATGACCAATACATTTGAAGGTTGATACTACATGTTTTATATTTTGGAATGTTTATCTTTGAAAAACAAACATTATTTGAAATGTGGACATATCACGCCAATTAGATGAGGATACAAAATAAATAATTGTAACAATGTCATAATGATACTTTGATTATTGATGATTTTTATGTTGTCCCATATTTTAGATTCTTATTGATATATACCAAAATGGGTTTTTTCTTCTACTAAAGTATTTAAATACAAATTGCACAACAATGCACATAATACATCATCGTCATTGTGTTTAAATATACAAATCTATTAGCACTTTAATAAATATATTCAAGGTATCGATGTGTTTATCGAAATGCACCAATGTTGTTAAGATGTAATATATGTGACGGTGTGTGCACTAAAACATACCAAACAGTGCATTCGAGATGAATGTAAACACTTGTTCTGCTACTCTAATGTATAACCATTGATGTGATTTTTTCTATGATATATGCACCGGTGCTAAGGAATTGTGTGCATGCACTATTGCAATTTAGTTATATAAGGTGCACTCGTGTCCATTATAGAAATATAGATCACTCGATAAAAAATATTTGATGAAATCTTCAACTACGAATTGTTTTTTTAGTAATAGTGAATATTCTCAGAAAAACTTGTGCTACAAAAAACATATATTGTACCAAAGGTCTTTTGGATGGTTTTTTCCAATCTTGTAACACTAAAAAAATTCTTTCTAGCCTCCTCTACATGATGTTTTATTTATAGTATAGGGTTCAAACTTTTATCTCAATATAGGGGAATATTTTTTATCCCTTCAAGGTACAATCCCTCTTGGACCTGCTACCACCACTCATGTTTTTTTAATTGAAACTCTTGAATCAGAAATAAACATTTTGTGATGATTTATTGTTGACTATGCCACTCCATATAATAGGTCTTTACATCTTTGTGCAATAGATGCACCTTCGTATGGGATGAGAAATACCAATTAGAGTTCTTCACAAAATTCTCTAACATAGAACACTTCATCATCTATCCACAGTTTAGTGACTATTTCATCATTTCTTTTGTTGTTTCCCATGTCTTATACCAAAATGACCATGCTACCCATGCATATACCATATTACATTAATGAGATCCTATTGAATATTTCTTACAAAAATAATCAACAGATATGTAAAAATATCTTTCTCGTGTCCTTCTTAGTGACATACTCTATTGTTGACGAATTCATGTACCATCCTCTACCAATGCCTATCCTTTATAAATTATTTCCATAGTGGCACTCATGTTGGGCTCTTATATATATTTTTATCCTAACAGAAGATACTCCCTATAAATTTGTCTATCCTTCCATCTTCCATGGTTTCATCCATGCAATGAAATCTTACACGAAATAGAAAATCATCACTTATAAAACCTGATTGCAATCATCGCATCCATACTATAATCAATGTAGTTCCCATTTGAAAACTAGGAATCGATCTCACAAAACTACACAAACTATCCAATAGTTTTCACAAATACATAATTATGTATGTTAGCTACTTCACTAGAAGGGAAAAAGTGAATCCTACCTTCAACCGGACTTCCAACATGAAAATGATCTTCCTTTATAACTACACATGATATCATCAATCACTTCAATGTCCTCAAATATTTGGTATTTAACCAAGAATTTTTTTTTCAAGAATCCCTCAAATTAATGGATTCACATTCTACATTTAAACATGAATTCATCACTATGTCTCATTCTGTAAGAGAATAACCAAGTTAAGGTTGTTCAGAAAATCCTCATCCAATGCTTTAATAGACCACCTATAAACATAAACCTAACTAGAATTCAATTTTATTCTCCTCCTTATGGTCCTACAATATATTAATTGATATTACAATAGGTTTCCAACAATTAAACCTCATTTATGACATTGAGGTATGTGTCCCCATCACCATTGCAATTCAAGTGTATGGCAATAGTAACTCGTTTATTTGGAAAACATCTAGTTGGTTTCATAATATTTCATCTTGAACCCCATTGTTTTTTACTACTTTATCTATTCACTTATGTTGGAATTCAAGTGCGTTGAAGTCTGCAAGAAGTGCATTGAAGATTCAGTCACAAGAAGCTCTCCTGTATTCAACTAAGGGGAGGTAAAACGTTTTTGTTCGTTGAAATACAAAAACCCTAATTTTTGTGTGTGGATGTAAAAGGAAAAGTCAGAAAGTAATTTTCATTTACATTGAGTAAAAAGGACCGTGATTAATATATATGATATATATAAGACTTTGGTGGAAGATATATGCTGTTGTGTATGATGTTGTAATGTTGAAAGGTATAAACCTAGATTTACTGCATTTTTTCTCTTTCGAATTTGAAGCTGTTCATATCCACTTGAATATTGTAATCGAGCTGGTGCTCTCCCTCACCACAAGACTGCCTGTGAAATGCACTGTACTGTTGCAAAATTGTTTTAGTTTGATGTAAATACTATGGCAGCAACATATACTTGCATAGTGAATAGAGCTTATTAAGACATTGTTGTTAGCTAGTGCATCTGTAATTTTACAAGGACTGTATTGTAAAAAGTAGTAGAGACTTAGACCTGCTTCTTTCATATAGCTGAGAACGTTGACTGGTGCTGTTCAAAACCCTATATTTTGTGACAGTTCACAAACAATGGTATTTCCTTTGGCGTATTGCTGAGCAGTTCTTCTAGTGCTAAAAATTTGCTTTTGAACTTATTGACAGCATATTAAGATTGTAAATCACCTTAGCAGAGGTTGTAGACCTGCAAGGTTATTGTTTTTCTATTATCTCATTCCTTTTGTCATATTAAGTTCATTATTGTAAATTATGCTAGCTGTTGCAAAAGATGCAATCTTTGGCATCAATAGTTGGTGCCATTCTCTCTGGCAAAGAGAGAGGCAGAGGAAGAAGAAACTTCAAAGGCAGAGGGGACAGAAACAAATCCAGCAAAAGATCATATTTGTAGTGCAAGTGTTGTGGAAAGACTAGACACACATCAGATCAGTGTTGGGCTTCGTGGGAGTCCATCAAAGACAGACATAACCAGAAGAAAGATGACAATAAAAATGAAGATGCTAGTAAATCTTCTGATTCTACTCATTGTATTGTTGCACATTGTAATCTTGGAATTAATGAAATGACTTCACTTTCATCTTACAAATATTGTTGGCTGCTTGATACTGGTGCAAGATCACACATGACATTTAGAAAATACTGTTTTGAAGAACTTAATGAAATAATAGATGGAATAGTTTACTTTGCAGATAAGTCAAGTCTTAAACCAAAGGGAATGGGCACCATTCGACTAAAGATGCCTGGATTCCCTGATTTCTTGTTGAAGAATGTTCTTTATCTTCCAGAGTTGCAGAGAAGCCTGCTGTCCTTGGTGGATATTAGACAGCGAGGCCATTCCATCCACATGTTTGATGGAATCATAGAAATAAGAAAGTCCTATGACAACCAAGTCATCATGACTGGATACGAAGATGGGAAGCTGCTGAAGCTAAAGGGTTCATCTGCAAGATCTCAGGACTATGCCTACCTCTCTCAGCATGGAGAAGGTAATTTGTCATCTAGTTCATTGTGGCATGCAAGATTTGGTCATCTAAATTATAACAGTCTTCTTTTGTTGAGAAAGAATGGTGTATTTGGTTTTCCCACCATTCCCAAAGAGAAGAACAAATGTGATGCATGTATATTAGGGAAACATAGTAAGCTGCCATTCCATGAATCTAATTTCAGAGCAAGTAGGAAATTATAATTAGTGCATTTTGATTTATGTGGCCCAATGCCAACTCCTTCTGCAAATGGGAATAAGTATTTTATGACATTTGTTGATGACTACTTAATAATGTGTTGGATTTACTATTTAAAGACAAAATCAGAAGCATTTCAAACATTCAAAGACTTTCATGCATTGATAGAAAAACAAGCACAATAAAAAATTGGTACACTTCATACTGATAATGGAAAAGAATACACTTCAAATGCTTTTGAAGATTATCTTCACCAACATGGAATTGCACATCAGACTATAGTTCCCTACAATCCTCAACAAAACGGTGTAGCAGAAATAATGAATAGAACCATAATGAATATGGTTCGCTCAATGATGTTTTTCAAGAATGTAAAACTAATGTTTTGGGGTGATGCAGTAAAAGGTGCAGCCTATTTGAGAAATAGAAGTCCCTCAATCTCTCTTGATAACAAGACTCCACATGAAATGTGGTTTGGCCATCTCCCTTCAATTAGACATCTCAGATTTTTTGGTTCCACCTATTATGCCTTGATTCCAAAGGAGCAAAGAAACAAGCTTGGTGCTCGAAGCAGAAAATGCATTTTCCTAGGGTACGAAGAATACTCCAAGGCATACCGTCTGTATGATGAGGTAAACAAGAAATTTGTTATTTCTAGAGATGTCATTTTTCTTGAGACTAATAAAAATGACCAGTCTATTGAGAGAAAGCTTGATCATTTGGAAAGTTATCCTCATCCAAAGACATATTTTGAAAATGAATATGAAATTCCAAACCTTGAAGGGGGGATTCCTATTCTGGATCAACCTTTGGAATTTCCATATGAAGCACCAACTCCCCGGCATGAAGAAGTTCCTGCTACTTCACCTGATCAAGAGATTCAATTGGATGATGTGATTGAGAGAATTGAAAGACTCTCAATCAGTGATGAAGCACCACTAGCTAATCAACCAGGACCATCACGAAAGATTCCTAAATGGGCCACAAAGACACTTGAAAGTGTCCATCCAGATGAAGTTGGAAAGATGGGAACGAGAAGTTTGAAAAGACATGGAGGAGAAGCAGATAATTCAGGTGATGACATGGATGTATCATTTGATTGTGAATTTAATTTATCTGCTATCTTTGAACTGACTTCCTTTGAAGAAGCTTCTACTCGGGTTGAGTGGAAAGAAGCTATGCAGAATGAGTATGATGCACTCATGAAGAATGGAACTTGGAAGCTGGTTGACCCTCCAGTTGGAACCAAACCAATTGGCTGCAAGTGGGTGTACAAGAACAAATACAAATCAGATGGCTCACTTGACAAGCACAAAGCGAGGCTTGTAGCAAAAGGCTATGCACGGAAAGAAGGAATTTACTATGAAGGAACATTTTCTCCTACAACAAAATGGGCTACCATCCATACCTTACTCTCTTTAGCTGCTCAGAAAGGGTGGAAAGTTCATCAGATGGATGTGAAGACTGCTTTCTTGAATGGAGACTTGAAGAGAATGTCTTCATGTCTCAGCTAGAAGGCTTTTTTGTGAAAGAAAAAGAACAAAAGGTATGAAAGCTTGTCAAATCCTTGTATGGCCTAAAACAAGCACCTCGTGCATGGTATGAAAAGTTAACCGAGCATATTTTGAAGTTAAATTTTGAACATTTTGATCTTGATGACGCAACACTGTTTATAAAGAAAGTTGGAAGATCTGTTGTGTATCTTGTGGTGTACGTAGATGATATTTTGATGACAGGGAACAATGAGAGCTATATAGCATGCATAAAGAAAGATTTGAAAAAGATATTTGAAATGACAGATATGGGACATCTCCACTATTACTTAGGAATTGAAGTCATTCAACATCTAAATACATATTCCTATCTCAGAAAA
The DNA here is from genome assembly GCA_001517045.1 of Pseudotsuga menziesii. Classification (NCBI taxonomy): domain Eukaryota; kingdom Viridiplantae; phylum Streptophyta; class Pinopsida; order Pinales; family Pinaceae; genus Pseudotsuga; species Pseudotsuga menziesii. Next base: position 51,002 of record LPNX010692218.1, on the reverse strand, counting down.
AAATATGTTGGAGAACTACTAAACAAATTTTGCATGACAGAATGCAACCCTATATCTACTCCAATGGAACAAAAAATGAAGCTCACATCAAGAAAAGGAAAAGAATTTGAGGATGCGACCAAGTATCGACAACTTGTAGGAAGTCTTATCTACCTTACAACAACCAGACCAGATATTTCTTATGTTGTTTCCATACTTTCAAGGTTCATACATAAACCTTGTGGATGACACTGGTCAGCTGCAAAAAGAGTTCTAAGATACTTGAAGGGGACTCAAGACGTTGGAATCAAATACTCTAAAGTGGATGACTTCAAACTTATTGGGTACTCAGACTCAGATTTTGATGGCGATAAGGATATAGGAGTATCAACTTCTGGATACACTATGAGTCTTGGATCAGTAGCTGTCTCATGGAGATCACGCAAACAGTCAGTTCCAGCAGATTCAAAAACAGAAGCAGAATATGTGGCTGCAGCTGAAGCAACAAAAGAAATAATATGGCTCAGGAAGATACTTGAATATTTGCAAGAAAAACAAGAAAAATCCACTCCATTATTGATCGACAATACTTCTGCAATCAAGCTGGCTAAGAATCCTAGATTCCATGATCGAACCAAACACATCAACACAAAGTATCATTTGATTTGACATCATGTAGAGGCCAAGACAGTCCATCTTCGACATTGTTCCACAAATGATCAAATTGCAGACATCTTCACCAAAGCGCTTGGACGAGAAAAGTTTGAAAGATTCAGAAACATGCCCGGACTTACGAACACCCCTTCGGATTAAGAGGGGGATTGCTGGAATATAATCTGTCAGGATTATATTTTGTAAATAAATAAAGGAAATTGAATAGTTATGTAGGAAGCCGAAAAGGCTAGGCAGAAGGTGAAACACAACCGTCATATGAATTGTATAAATATATGCATTAACAAGGCAATAAGAAAGAATCGGGAGTTATTACCTATCAAATTATGTCCTCATTCACTTAGAGGTCCATTTTCCATTACTTCTATATCTTTCTTGGCCAAGGAAGTACATGGGTTGTACATAGGTCTACATATTCATGAGTGCACTCTCATTATGTAGAGAAATGATCACACATAATAATCTGATGTGTATTGTTCCTACCAACCAACATGAATATTCCCATGCAATGAATCCCAAAATGCATTCATTGTTGGTGAAGGTGTAGTATACTCAATTATCATTTCCCCTTCTTCATTCAGGATAAATTTACTACATTAGTGACATTTATAGGATCCAGTGGTTATGAACTTTGTGGGGAAAATAATTAAACCATCCGCTACCTTTCCCTTTAGAATTCGTCTAAATACTAAACAAAGATAAAATTTATGATGATAAAATAATTAATGAGGAGAAAAAACCAACATTATTCCAATTGGGTAAATCTATTACCTGCTAACAATTTATCCCACACATATTCTACTAGATAAACATACCCGTTACGTTTCATTGTGGAAAAAAATAGTCATTTTTTCAATCCATTGGAATCCATTAAGAGATATCACTGTAGGTACCTATGTTAATTAGTTTTTATATATTCCATTGAAATTATAGCACCATTAATTCATAAATTATCCAATATGTAGGGATTTTGTAAGGGCTTACAAGGATTCATGTGAACTTGGTTCTACATTGACAGCCTCAAATCAACTGCATGTTCAACTAAGAAAAGATAGTTCAAGAAGAGTGATCACCTTAAAAAATTCTCACACAAACATATCACCAATCAAGACATCAATAATTTTATGTGGTTTACACCTTGGAAGAGAGAAAAACTCCATAAACCCATCGAAATAGCTACTTGCTACAATATTATTATTGAAAAGAAAAGAATGTTGTACAAGATTCCCATAATTCATAAACAGGTAAATGACCCTCCATTCTCTCTATTAAATAGAGATCATGGACTAACCCATTGTTAAGTCACAAATGAATGGTTTTTAAGAGAGAGGATAAGATGATCCATTGAATCATTCTATGACAAGAACATATTGTTACCATTGTATTACATATGTAAATTATATTAAAGAAGCAAACAATACTCAAAGACATATTATAACAAGTTAATCTTAGCAAACTCTTAAGTGTCTAAATATCCTAACATCCTCCTTTAAGAACAACATGGAATAAGATTGAAGGAATTACAAAAGTGACACTATAGGAGAAGGAAATAGACATTAGAGCCTATTCCCCCTTAATGAAAAATTGTTGAATTCCAAACATAGATTAAATTTTAGAAAACTCCACTTATGTAAGAGACTTTGTTAATATATCTCCAACTTGATCATTTGCAAAGAAAAATAACACTTCGATAACACGATCAGGAACATGATTTTTGATGAAGTGCATACATATATAAATGTGTTTGATGTAGTGATGTTGAAATGGATCTTTCACGATCTTTATGGCATATGAATTAACACACTGAATTAATCAAATGTTGTTGCTCGAATCCAAACTCTAAAAGGATTTGTTGAAATCACAAGTATTTTTCACTTGCATTTATTATGGTTCAATGCTCTATTTCCATCAAATAAATAACAAAATCTTGTTGTTTCCTACAACCCCAAGTGGCATGTTCAAATCCAAGACTAAAAAATAACCTCCAATAGATTTTTTATAATCAAGGTCACGAACCCAATCTGAACTAGTGAAACCAACCAACTAAAGTGTCCCTCTAAACTATAATGAATATTGTACTAAACAATACCTAAAATGTGTCAAATTATGATTTTTGTTGATTTCCAATGGACTCCATCCAAAAATTTCATATAGAGGGAAGAAGACTTACAACAAAGGAAATATTAAGATTGATATGAGTCAAGTATAAGAGACTTCAAACAAGATAATAATACAAGGAGAGATCTACTTCAGGTGATGTGAAAGTGGCAGAAAGTTTGACTCCAAAATCAAAGGGAGATGGGGATGACTCACAATATTCCATGTAAGAATGATGAAGAATTTCATAAACATACTTTTACTAAGACATAAAGATTTCTTCTTTGGTTTGCAAGACTTGGAGGCCAAGAAGACAATGTAAATGTCCTAATTATGTAATTTAAATGTTTTTCTTAAGAGTAAATTTCACATGGGTTAAAATTTTAGAGTTAATACCAATAAGGATAAGGTCATAAAAATATAGAAAAATGATGATGTTCCGGTTTCCTACTTTCCTCATATAGACATTGAGGTTAGAATGGAATATAGAAAAAAACAGTTTGAATAAAAGAGAAATCTATCCATCTTGGCATACCAACATGAACAAGATTGCTTAAGGCCAAAGGGATTTATTAAGGACACATGAAAAATAGAGTCATTTTGAACATATCTAGGATATTCTTCAATGTAAATTTCTTTATGAAAATCCCTCTGTAAGAAGGAGAACTTCAGATCCAGCTGATAGGCCTCCCATTTATGTAAGGAAACGAGGGAAATAACAAAGCATATGGAGTTCATTTTGGTAACAAGTGAAAAGGTTTAATTTTAGTAAATTCTTTTATGTTGGGAAATTTCTTTGGTAATTGGAATTCCCTTTGGCCTTTCAATGATTCCATTTGATGCATACTTTGTTTTGTAGACCCATTTACATTTGTAAAGTTTTCTTCCTTTATGAAGATATATAATTTTGCAAGTATCATTTGTCATTAAGGAACAATATTATTCATCCATAGTTTTTTCCCAATCTATATTGCGTGAAGCTTGCAAATGTATTTGTCCCATCATTATAGGAAACTTGATCCCAAAGAGAAGTGGTTCTCTAGAATTGATAATGTGTTCGGTGTTGCTCTCTGGGATCATCGACAAGATCACTAGCTACTTTATATGTTGAATGAATCACAGATGGCACATGTGTCGAACTATGCTCATAGGCCAAAATATTCTTGGTCAAATTTAACATCTATTCTAATAATAATATCACGGGAAGGCAACTAAGTAAGTATATAACTTTTTACATCTTCACAATATCAAACAAATATGCATTTTGACTATTAGGCTATAATGTTTTATGTCTTTAATCAGGAATATGAGACCATGCTTCATTGCCAAAGAAAAATAAGTGAATGACATGTGATTTAATGTTACGGCATGATTATTTTGGTGTGATAACTTTTAAATCTTTGGTGGGGGTGAAATTAACTTTTTAATTTTCACAATTTATGGCCTCATCCCAAAATTGAAGACTTAGCCCCTCAAATTGGATCATAAAATTAGTTGTGTGTTTTAAAGTGTGATTCTTTCACTCAATGACAACATTTTCTTGTGGAGTATATGGAACAGTGTGTTGTTGTATTCCATGTTAAATATAGAAGGTAGTGAACTTGTTTTTAACACATTCTCTATCATTATTAAATCTTAATGTAATAATTTTATGACCAGATTTTTTCTTGGCAAGGTACTTGTAGGACAATAGCGTGCCAAATATTTTTTCTTAAGTCATAGGAAATAAACCCAAGTGCATCGTGAGTAATCATCAATGAAAATTAATACCTATTTGAAACCAGAAAATAAAGAGGAAAGAAAAGGACCACACAAGTCAGTAGGTATTGAAACCGATCGCACAAATAGATCACATATCACATATCAATGCACTAACATTTTTATGTGGCTTAAAAACTCAAAGACAAAAACACTCAATGACCCCATACAAATAACTAGTTGACGCAATATTATTATGCAAAATAAAATAATGTTAAAATGAACTTCTGATAATCTGTCAACACCCAGATGACCCTCCATGCTCTTTAAATAGAGATCATGGTCAAATCGGCCAATAGAGTGTTAAGCTACATATCTCAATGGTCATTAAGATCGAGGATAAGATGAGCCATTGGATCAGTCTATGTCAAGGAACTACTGTGACTGCAAGATTACATATGTACAAATGCATACTAATGTGTACTAAAGAAGCACACTTTACCGAAAGATACATTATAACAAGTTGATCTTAACCTACTCCTAAGTGTCTAAATATCCTAACACTACCATGCTCAAAGTTTGATATAATAAGAGGTATATGCCTCTTTCAATTGATTCCTATTCCATCCTAATATGAGCCTACCTTTAGCTTCATGTCTATATGAGTGGAAGGGAAATCACACGAACACCCAATGGTTGTTCGTGGATCTAGAGTAAGATACCAAAATTTACCCTTACAATTTAGAATACAAGTCCCATTTATCTTCAATTAGTGAGCCTCTTCTTCATCTATAGTTAAAAATAAAGTAAATCTCACCATGTTTCTCAAATTATTCTTAAAACTCATGTTCTATAGGTACATCCCGTTGATGGAGGTCAATTTTAGGCATAATAAAAAATATCTAGCTTCTAATTTTATCCTTTTTAAACATCTTATGAATTTTATAAATCAACATGAATATGAATCCTGCTGTGTAGAGCTACTTGAATTGCCTCTAAATTCAAATACGAATCCAATCCACAACATAGAATCCCCATTGATGTGATAAGGATTGTTGCAATTAGGTAATTAAAATACAAACTCTCAAGAGTCTATCTCACCATCATAACACATGTGTTGTTCCATGGAGGCCTTAAAATCATTTAAATGCATGCTTCATGTGCAATAATAAATATGAAACAAATTAACAAACATGGAATAGTAGATTCAATGAAAATCAAGTGTCTATATCCAACAACAATCATAATCCATGTAAATTTATAATAACAAATAACATTCAATTGCAAACTCATCAATAGGGGTATTAGAATTATCTTTATCCAATTCTGGTCCAAGCAATTAGTTGCATAAGCAAAATTTTCTAATAACATCTAGAGATATAGGCTTCATGACACCCCCATGATATTCCACCAAGGTGAAGCAATTCGAATTGCATGATCTAAACTTACTGAACCTAGTCCATTTGTGTCATGGCTCAACCAACCTCCTCTTGAGGGAGCAGTCCAAGCCTCTCTTTGAAGATCATAAAATAGTGATTCTGTTCTCTTCCATTACCTTATACAACAAAAGGAAGATCATACCCTTCACTGCTCCTCAATACACGCAAAAAAATCCCGATCCCTTCAATTATTTTTGGGAATAACTTGGAAGAATATAACTTAACACTCAAACAAAAATATATATGGTTAACTTGTGGGTGAACGATTTCTATCATGTGCAACCTCTCTTATCCTTGATAACGTCTCAATACCTTCCCCAAAGTCTATATATCATCCATTCATGATATTGATTTTTGGTCATCTTTAAATTCTAGTTAATACTTTATGTAACACCCCAGTTTTGACCCCGATGCATTAAATATACATGATATATATACATATTGTAAATAATAATGGTGTGGAGCTAAAGGCAAAATCCCCACCATCGATTTGGTTATGTTATGTTTCGGTGATTGGAATTGTTATCGATGGTATATCAGGATATATGACACATATTAAGTTGTGGCATCATGTAACTATGCATTTTAATTAAAATAACCCCAACCAGCTATGCCAATGCAACTATATTGAAAAAGGCATGATTTTCCTAAGGATAAAGGGGGGGGATATTGTTAAACCTAGAACCCATGGCAAAAATCCATGTGTCAACCACTTAAGCTCCTATGTTAGTTGAGGGTAGTTAATGCTGGGTAGTGGTGGGTGGCAGGCTTTCCCCCACGCACTCTCCACCAACTGGTTTAGTCACACACAAGGGCTAGCATTGGTTTTCCTCACACACCATTTGGGATGCCAAATTGTTCTATCTACTCTCTCCATCGTTGGTTGTTCATTCCTCACGCACGGGAATTCTTCACTACCCATCTCACGCAAAGACACCTTGGTTTGCTCACACGGAGCTGAGATAAAAGGATTCATGATTCTATGTGTGGGGGTTGGTTCTCCTTTCTTTCACTTATTGTTGGTATGTGGATACATCTTCCCTCTCGTTCACTTAGAGAGTATATTCCTTTTCCATTATCAGACTGTGTAATGTCCTGTTACTTCATCGTTGAACTGAGGCTGTGGTTTCTTCATTGATCATTTGCTATGGTCTCATTCACGTTTTTTGTTGGTTGTGCTTCCCTTTATAGAGTGGTATCTGTTGTAGGTTTTTGTGGAGTCATTTTGGCCATGACAGGGCCAAGAACGACTCGGGGATTGTCTTCCCCTGTCCAAACTGTGAATTGCTAGTTTTGCTGTATGCATGCAGTGGTTGGTCTTCAAACTATATTCGGGTGGTGATGAGGGCCTGATTTTCTTGACAAACTTGGTGGGTTTGGGAACCACATAGATAGAGCTAGAGGGATGGATTTCTTCTCCACAACCCCTGAATAGCACTGGAAGGGAGGTCAAGGCCTGAGGGACTGTGTAGTAGAGAAAGGACTGATTTCCTTGTGTTGGGTGTGTGTGGGTTTCCTAGAAGTCAGGTTAGTGCTGGTTTAGGTGTCCTTAGCTCTTCAATGAGCTCACCATCTTAGCATTTAGCCTTTCCCTACTCCTAGATGGCCTAATAAACCCAATTGTGTTGGTTTGGCCGATCTATTGTTTTCCTGATAAACCCAACTGTATTGGCTTGGCTGAATTGTGTGTGCTTGAATGTTTTGTGTGTCCTTGGCTATGTGTAAGCCTACTTATTCCTTATTCCTTGGGGAATCATGCCTGTCTCGGGGGTGGTAGCGTCGTTGAGAGATTAAGGAGCATGCTGGCCTATGCTTGGATGGAATGTTGCAGCGATGTAGCTGGTTGCAGGAAAGTTCTTATAAGATAAGTATTTTTGACTAATATGTTTCTGCAATCATATTTACTGTCAATAAATTATGATGAAAATGTTGAATGCTGAATTGTAAGTTTTGATTTCGCTGATTATATGTATGATTATGCATCTTAGTAATTTTGATGTTTTAAGCATTTTCCTTCAATTTTACAAATATGTACATGTTCATGGGGCTAGTTGCCCAGATGGTTGGTGTATAATAGCGTCCTCTTTGCCAGTCGGAGGGTCGAGGACATTACAGTGTGGTATCATAGATAACATTGCAGGATGGGCCTGGATGGGCCATGAAATATCAACTAGCAGAGGTAGGTTACCTTCTGCCTAGCAAAGACCATGAAACTTCCACAAAAATTGCCTAAGTTCCTGAACCGTCTGCTCATCGAAGGACTAAGTGGGAAGCTCTTCTGATGTAGTGGAGAGCTAGTTGGAAGGCCACCTGACGGAAGATAGACTGAATAAATTTGAGGAAATTTATCTAAGTGTCTGTCGGCCATCAGCAGAGAACAGTGGAAGGACCACCCAACGCAGACCCTCGACAATCGGTGAAGGATAGATGACGAGACCGTTGATGATTAGACAACGGGATCATCGACAATTAGATGATAAAGTTGTCGATGATACATCGGAGGAGGAAAGAGAAGTTCGGTGGAATTTAGTTGATCGACCAGCCAAAATGTTGACAAAGATCACCTGAAGACTGTCGAAACATCAGCAAGAATTAGTGGACGAGAGCACCGACACGGAGGAAGAAGAAATTTATTTTCAAACTTTTTCTAAGTGTTAAGACCATTAGCGATTGATGATAATTAGTTGATTGGATTGCTGATGATTAGATGATGGTTTAGCCGCAACGTCGGTGGAAACTAGCTAATGAAATAGCGGATATAGCGGCAGGTTCCTGAAGTAATTTTTGCCACAAAATTTTTAATAATGCTCGTTGGGCTATCGGCAAAGTCTAGTTGATCGGATCGATGAAAATTAGAGTATGAGGGTGCCGATTACAAAGGAAGAACTGAAGGGTTTTGACAGAAAATAGTTGAAGCCAAAGCCACAGTTTTTACGGAGATCTCTGGAAGACCGCTGAAACCTCTGTGAAACATAGTTCTTTGAGGAGCCGATGAGAATAAAATTTTGAAATTTTTTTTTTTAGTATAAGGTCATCGAAAAATTATTGAGGATCAGACCACCGATTGGAAAAATACAAAGGTTTGTGAACCCACCATTGCAGTTGTCAAATGAAATATCCTTCCTATGGTTAGTGCTTCCGGCAGCCGATGAAGGTTCCACAGAACCCATAGTCATTTTGGTGCCCACCATTGCGGAAGTCTAAGACATTATCCACCCAATGGTTAGTAGATCTGACAACCAATAAATTTCTATGGAACCTGCAATGATATCGCTACCCCCCGTTGTGGTTGCCTAAGGGATTGAGCACCCAATGAATAACGCATCCGATTGTCGATACTGCGGAAAACTATAGTTGTTGAAACCGTCGATACAGTGGAAAGGGTTAGTTGTTATGGCCGCCGATGAGGGACAGATGAAACTTGTTGTTGGGATCACCAAAACGTTGGAGTTTTAGTGGGGAAGAAACTTGATGAACAGTCCTTGGAATCACTGATACAGTTCAAAAGCTTAGACAACTGAAGGTCCAATACATCGAAAAATGTTAGTTGTTTGACCATCAATGGACAGTCCTTGGCATCGCCGATAAAGTTCGGAATCCTAGACAACTACGGATCCAACACGTCAAAGAGAAATAGATGAACAGACCACCGATGAGCAGCGGAGAAAACTAGGTGTTTTGACTGCCAAAGTGTGAGAAATTTAGTTGGGAAGAGGTCCGATTGGGCCAATGGAAATTTGGGTTTTTCAATGGAATTTCTCAGCAATTTTCAAGTAGTTTTTCGACTATCTTTCAGTGGGCTTTCAACAAATTGTCAGTGGATTACAAGACTAAAAAGGAAGAAGATTTTATGTTTAAGCAAAATGGTTATTTTATGATTTTTCCAGGAGAAGGTAAGTAGTTGTGTTTCTTTATCAATGTATGCATCTAACAATTTTTCTATCTAACACATTTACAGAATCATAGTCACCTTCAAGGGTAGTATTTCAGAAATTGCAGTTGGTAGGTAAGTGGTGATTCAATTATGAGAACCCATGATGGATATGATGCTCGATATTCTTACGAGCATGTGGGAGATGCCATGGGAGAAAATGTTTGTAACGGAAATGATGACATAGAGTCTAATTGAAGGAGATTCCAAGAGACACCATCAGATGTTGCAGCTACCATGAGAAGCTTGATTAAAGCCCAAGAAGAGTAGCATCAATTGAATGTTGCTATGTTGCAGAGTTTGACAAACTTGCAAAGAAAGATAGACTCTGTACAAGGTACAGCAAGACCAGAAGGTAGTAAGAGTAGCACTAGGAGAAGCAGAAGGACTTCTAGTAGATCATCTGACTCTGAAAATTCCAGTGAGGATACAATCTCACCCTCTCATAAAAGAAAAAGAAGGAGACACCATAGGGATCATTCTAAGGATGAATTTAAGAAGGCTAAATCTCCTACATTTGATGGTGAGGTAAAGACTAGACAAGAGGATGAAGCTTGGCTTCTTGGGATAAAGAATTACTTTCAAGTGCAGGATTATTCAGGAAACATGAAGGAAAGAGTTTCCATATTCAATCTAAATAGAAGAGCATCCCTTTGGTGGGAACACTTCAAGAAAGTAAAGAGGATCAGTGAAAGGAGACTGAAGTGGAAATAGTTCAAGAAGTACTTCAAGCAAAAATACCTCTCTGGCAGGTATTAAGATGATAAGATTAGGGGGTTCCATGAGCTAAGATTGGGATAGCAAACCATGGATGAATATGCAAATAAGCTCTTGGAATTGTTGAGGTATGTCTTGTGCATCATAGATGAAAAACTGAAGATCCAACGGTTTCTAAGTGGATTTCCTTAGTCTTACAATGACAGAATTGAGTTTTATGATCCTAGAAGTCTTGAAGAAGCAATAAGGAAGGCTAAGTATTGCTATGAGCAAAGAAAAGGTAAAACTGATTACCATAAGGCATTGAAGGACAAGAAGAATGAGAATTTTGACCAAAGAAAGAAAGGTTTCAAACCTTCTAGATTCAGGAATCAGCAGAAGCAGCCATCCCAAGCTGCGAGTAATCCAGTGGGAGTGACAGGCAAAAAGCCTAAAGATCCACAACAGAATAAAAGACCACTCAAATGTTGGAAATGTGAAGGTCCCCACTTGTGCAAATATTGTCCACTCGAGAACGAGAGTGCAATACCAGCTTACAACATTCAAGAAGTAGAAATAGTGGGTCAAGTAGCAAGGGCAGTCCCTAGAATTTATGCAGCACTGGAGGACCACTAGGCTGATAACCAGTCAAATGTAGTTGAAGTTGCAGGTAAGATTGTTGAACAATTTGTTTCTATTTTGATTGACCCTGGTTCTACTCACAGTTACATTACTCCTAGAGTAGTGGAGATTTGTGCTTTTAAGAAAGTAAAGCATAGAAAATCTTGGTTATTTCAGCTAGCCACTGGGACTAAGAGAAAGGTCAGTGAAGTGGTACTGAAATGTCCATTGGTCATGAATGGATTGATCACTTGTGTAGACATGAATGTTATACCCCTTGGTTCCTATGATGTTCTCATTGGAATGGATTGGTTAGAAGCTCACAGGGTAAAGCTTGACTGTTATAACAAGACTTTCGAATGCATGGACGAAGAAGGAAACCCAGTAGTTGTGAAAGGTATTCCAAAGGTAATTTCAGTAAGGCAGGTTTCAGCAATGTAGTTAAAGAAGTTCTATAGGAAAGGTTGTCAGCTGTATGCAGCTCATATTTTGGAGGAAACAAGAGATGAAGCTCCTAGGTTGGAGGACTATCAGGTGTTACAGGAATTCTAGGATGTGTTTCCTGATGAGATCCTAGGGCTTCCTCCAAAAAGAGACATTGATTTCACAATTGAACTTGTCCCAGGAGTAGCACCAGTGTCCAAGACCCCCTATAGGATGAGTACACCAAAGATGCTAGAATTGAAGATGGAACTACAGGATTTGTTGGAAAAGAAGTATATCCAGCCGAGTGTGTCTCCTTGGGGAGCACCAGTTCTATTTGTAAAGAAGAAAGATGGTACACTCAGGTTGTGTATTGATTACAGACAATTGAACAAGGTTACTGTGAAGAATAAACATCCTTTTCCTAGGATTGATGACCTCTTTGATCAAATGAGAGGAGAAAAGGTATTTTCCAAGATTGACTTGAGGTTTGGTTACCATCAGGTGAGAATCAAGGATGAGGACATTCATAAGATAGCCCTCAGAACAAGGTATGGAGATTATGAGTTTGTAGTGGTACCATTTGGTCTCACAAATGCACCAGCTACATTTATGTGCCTTATGAACAGTGTCTTCAGTAGATATTTGGACAAGTTTTTTCTTGTTTTCCTTGATGAAATTCGTGTTTATTCTAAGAATGAGGACGAACATGAGGAGAATTTGAGTGAGTTTGACATTGCAATTGCTCAGGGAGCATCAGTTGTATGCAAAACTTAGCAAGTGTGACTTCTATAGAGATAGAATTCAGTATTTGGGTCACATTATCTCAGAAGAGGGTATATCTATGGACCCTGAAAAGATTGAAGCCATTATGAATTGTCCTACTCCAAGAAATGTGACAGATGCAAGATATTTTATGGGACTTGCGGGACAGTACATGAGATTCATTGAAGGATTCTCCAAAGTTTCACATGCCATCACTTCTTTGCAAAAGAAGGGGATAAAGTTTGAATGGACCTCGAGGTGTGAAGAAAGCTTCCAGCAGTTGAAGAATCTTCTCACCACTACACCAGTATTGAAAGTTGTAGATCCAGAGAAGGATTTTGTGGTATGTACCGATGCATGCGGACAATGGCTTGTAGGATTCCTTATGCAAGGTAACCATGTGATATGTTATGAGTTGAGAAAGCTGAAGGAGCATCAAAAGAACTATGCCACTCATGATCTAGATCTTGCAGCCATAGTACATGCTCTCAAGATGTGGAGGAATTACTTAATGGGTAGAAGATTTGAGCTCAAAACAGACCATTGTGGTCTGAAGTATCTATTTGATCAGCCTACTCTGAATGCTAGGCAAGCAAGATGGCTGGAATTTTTATGTGAGTTTGATTTTGAAATCAAGCACATAAAGGGAAAAGAGAATAATATAGTTGATGCGCTCCGCAGAAAGGTGCATGAAATGCATCTGACATCCCTTAGTACTTGTCAATCAGATTTGAGGCTACAGATTGTTAATTGTACCATCGTTGATGAATTGTATAAGCTGGTAAAAGACAAATTGGAGCATCCAAGTCTTGAGAAGAGGTATGAGGGATTTAAATTGGAAGAAGATGGACTTCTTACTTATAAAGGTAGAATTTATATTCCAAATGTAGCATATTTGAGGAGAGTTGTTATGGATGATACCCATCAAACTCCGTAGTTTGGTCACCCAGGATACCAAAAGACAATTGCTACAGCCAAAAAGAAATACTTTTGGCCATGAATGAAAAAGAATATGGCTGAATACATTTTAAGATGCATGAAATGTCAGCAGGTAAAGGTTGAGCATCAACACCCAGCATGTTTGTTGCATCCTTTGCCAGTTTTAGAATGGAAATGGGAAGTTATTTCCATGGATTTTATTACAAGATTGCCGATGACTTGGAGACAACATGATTTCATCATGGTTTTGGTAGACAAGTCAACTAAGGAAGCACATTTTATACCGGTGAAGTCTACGCATAAGACTGATGACATTGCAAAGATCTTCATGAAGGAGATTTTCAAATTGCATGGATTGGCGAAAGCAATAGTCTCTGACTGAGATGTCAAGTTCACTTCCAATTTTTGGAGGGGGTTGTTTTCAGATTTGGGTACAAAGCTAAACTTCAGCACTTCCTACCATCCTTAGATAAATGGGCAAAACAGAGAGAGTTAATCAGGTTCTTGAAGATATGCTTTGCCTGTATGTAAGCGACAAACCAACCAAGTGGGAAGATTACTTACACTTGGTAGAGTTTTTTTATAACAATGGACAACAAGAATCCTTGGGGGATGAGTCTGTATGAAGCTTTGCACAAAAGAAGGTGTAGGACACTAGTGACTTAGGATAATCTAGTGAACAAGGTTATGCTTGGACTATAATTGCTCAAGGAAATGGAGCAAGAGGTTGTAAAGATCAGGCAGAATATGAAAGCAACACAAGACAGACAGAAAATCTATGCAGATAAGCATAGGGTGAACAGGGAGTTCAGTGTTGGGGATCATGTCTACCTCTGAGTGAGGGCAAGGAAGGTTTCCTTGAATCTTGGAAGTTGTGCCAAGCTGTCACCAAGATATTGTGGACCGTTTGAAGTACTTGAAAGAATAGGACCAATTGCATATAGACTTGCATTGCCTGTTAGTACTAGAGATCATAATGCTTTTCATGTTTCTTTGCTTAAGAAATATGTACATGATCCTAACCATGTGATAAATTGGGATTTGATTCAGGTGGAACCTGAGAGAGAGTTCGAAACTGAGCCAATGTGCATCCTGTACACGAAGGTCACAATGCTCCAGAACCGAGCCATAGGGCAGGTAAAGGTGCAATGGGAGAAATACAGACCTGAAGAGGCTACATGGGAGCTGGAGGATGCCATACAATTGGCACATCCATTTTTGTTCAATTCTTCAGAACACTAAGGCGGTACAAGTGTAGCATTTTGTTCAAATATTGTAAAGCACTGAGGACAGTGCTATCAAAGGAGGAGGGGAATGTAGCACCCCGGTTTTGACCCTGATGCATTAAATATACATGATATATATACATATTTTAAATAATCATGGTGTGGAGCTAAAGGCAAAGGCCCCACCATCGATTTGGTTATGTTATGTTTCGGTGATTGGAATTGTTACCGATGGTATATCAGGATATACGGCACATATTAAGTTGTGGCATCATGTAACTATGCATTTTAATTAAAAGAACCCCAACTAGCTATGTCAATGCAACTATATTGAAAAGGGCATGATTTTCCTAGGGATAAAGGGGGGGGGTGGATTGTTAAACCTGGAACCCACCAGGAAAACCCATGTGTCAACCACTTAAGCTCCTATCTTAGTTTAGGGTAGTTAATGCTGGGTAGTGGTGGGTGGCAGGCTTGTCCCCACGCACTCTCCACCAGCTGGTTTAGTCACACACACAGGCTGGGAGTGGTTTTCCTCACGCGTTGTTTGGGATGTTGGATCATTCTGTCCACTCTCTCCATCATTGGTTGTTCATTCCTCAAGCACGGGAATTCTTCATTGCCCATCTCACGCAGAGACACCCGGTTTTCCTCACACGGAGTTGAGATAAAAGGATTCATGATTCTATGTGTGGGGGTTGGTTCTCCTTTCTCTCACTGATTTTTGGTCTGTGGATACATTTTCCCTCCCATTCATGCATAGAGTCTGTTCCTTTTCCATTATCGGACTGTGTAATGTCCCGTTACTTCATCGTTGAACCAGGGCTCTGGTTTCTTCATTGATCATTGGTTGTGGTCTCATTCACATTTTTTGTTGACTGTGCTTCCCTTTACAGAGTGGTATCTATTGTAGGTTATTGTGAAGTCATTTTGGCCACGATAGGGACAAGAATGACTTAGGGATTGTCTTCCCCTGTCGAAACCGTGAATTGTTGGTTTTGCTGCATGCATGCAATGGTTTGTCTCTGGACTGTATTGGGGCGTGATGAGGGCCTGATTTTCTTGACAAACCTTGTGGGTTTGGGAACCACATAGACAGAGCTAGACGGTTGTCTCTCTTCTCCACAACCCCTGAATAGGACTGGAAGGGAGGTCAGGGCCTGAGGGACTGTGTAGCAGAGAAAGGACTGATTTCCTTGTGTTGGGTGTGTGTAGGTGTCCTAGAGGTCAGGTTAGTTCTGGTGTAGGTGTCCTTATCTCTTCAATGATCTCACTAGCTTAGCATTTATCCTTTCCTAGCTCCTGGATGGCCTGATAAACACAACTATGTTGGCTTTGCTGATCTGTTGTTTTCCTGATAAACCCAACTATGTTGGCTTGGATAAATTGTGTATCTTTGAATGTTTTGTTTATCCTTGGCTATATGTAATCCTACTTGTTCCTTATTCCTTCGGGAATCATGCCCGACTCGGGGGTGGCAGCATTGCTGAGAGATTAAGGAGCACGCTAGCCTATGGTTGGGTGGAACGTTGCAGCGATGTAGCTAGTTGCGGAAAAATTCTTATAAGATAAGTATTCTTGACTAATCTATTTCTACAATCATATTTACTGTCAATAAATTATGATGAACATCTTGAATGCTGAATTGTATGTTTTGCTTCCGCTGAGTATATGTATGATTATGCATATTAGTAATTTTGATGTTTTAATCATTTTTGTTTAGTTTTATAAATATGTACATGTTGATGGGGCTAGTTGCCCGGATGGTTGGTGTATACTAGCGTCCTCTTCACTGCTCAGAGGAGCACGGGCATTAGACTTAAGATATGGAGAACATAAAATGAGGGTTGGAAAGATTGAACATGAGAATGGTGGGGATAAATTTAAATTGATAGAGTTGACGGTATCATTGTTGAAATTCATTTTGATAGGAGAATGAAGTGTTGTTACATTTCTCACAAGATCGCTTTACTTAACCCATGCTAAAAAAAACTACACAAGGTAGACTTCCTCATGAACATCCCATATGTTCTAAATAAATGAATTTCTATGTGAAAGGACTATGATGGTTTCATTTAAGACATGTGGTTGAAAATGGATGATGCTTTAGGTTACCACTTAACATTAGAGGATTCATTTTTCATAGGTTTTCTTTCTGTTTCCCCTCTTTTTGAATCTCATCCCCTTTAGTCCAATCCATAGCTATTGAAGGGTATGTGCACCTCTGTAGACTTTATCACTTAAATCACTACGCAGAGGGGGATCCCTTGTCCCACAAACAAGGGGGTCTCATACATCAATTGGTGTCTAGCTTGGTAGTGACCTTAAAAATATATTATTATTTATTATTATATTGTATTAAAAAATTAATATTTGCATACCTTTGGTTGCACTAAGAGTAGCTAGTAATGTTATGCTTCAAAAATAAAATAAAATTACATGTCACCTAAGAAAGTAAATTTAACAAAATAATAAGAACATGCCCACTTAAATAAATACACACATCATGTGTACTCATAAAAAAACTGCATAGATGCATCTTAAACCCAAATCTAGCACAGATATGGATTCTTGACATGTAAAAAATTTAAATAAAATAAATTTACTCCCAAGAAATGGATAAAATTACCTACCTACGCATCCACTAATGGGACCTTGGCATTCTAATAGAAATCCAAACAAACATATTTACATAATATTATTAATAAATTTTCTTAGTATTAAATAAAATGTAATAGAGTGTCCACATGTGAAATAGAATATTAATAATTTGAAATTTTTTTGTATGTAATGTGAACTTGTTAGGTCTTTCAACTTAATGAAAATCATTTAATGAGAATGAGATACAAAAGTGGACAAAGTGAACTTTTAAGGAAAAGTTCTACATTGAACTACTCCATTTCTCTAAATTTCAATTATTTAGATCATCTTAAAATGGACAAAAGACATTAACCAAGATGTATAGTCAAAGTTCTCATACAAGTCAAAATTCCAATTAATTAGCTATAAAAAATAAAATATAATTAAATAAACAAAGACCAATCAAATTTATTTTAAATAAATAAATATGTTTAAACTTTACTTTACTAATTGGCATCACAACCAGATTCATTTTTTCCTATTTCGCCGGAATGAAATTAGGTTACTCATTGGCATGACAACCATGTTCCTATTTTCCTAATTTCGTTGGAATGAAATTAGGTTACTAATTGGCATGACAACAATATTCCTTTTATCATATTTCGTCGGAATGAAATTAGGTTACCACACTATTTGATGTACCTATTATACACATTATATATTTAACCCCGTTTCATCTTTTCATCTTTTAAGCCAACTTGGGGTTCGCCTTCACGTTTTTTCCTTTAGGTTAAGATCCGTGTCAAGCTTTCGCTAATCTGTGTATAGCATTAGCTTTCACGTTTGTGTGTTTATGTTACGATCTGTCTATGGCTTTCGGTGATCGGCGAGTTTAAACTGCTCTAATGGAGGTTCTTCCGAGAGATCTTGTTCGCAAGTGCTTAGTGGGGGTGCCCTACAAATCACACAATAACTTGAAAGCTGTGTGTAGAGACTGGGAGACTATGCTGAGTAACCCTAACTTTTATGTGGACAAAAAGATATCTGGGACGAGCGAGCAGCTCATATGCCTGATCCCAAAGGATCTGGATATGGATCCAAGGGTCCATGACATGACGATAAGTGTTTATGACCCTGCGAAGGGCACCTTGGAAATCCTACCAGCCATTGATGAACCCCAGTGTCGTGGAATGCCAAAATGGTGTGAATGTGTTGCAGTGAATCAGAAGCTACTCCTCATAGGCGAATTGCAACCGTTCAGTAGCATTGCGATGAAGAGTGTATATATTTATGACTTTGTATCTTCCAGATGGAGCCATGGAGCTGACATGTCTACACCTCGACACTCCTTTGCCTCATCTGTGTCATATTCCACCGAACTGATCTATGTCGCTGGCGGGGCAAGTGCAGAGCTGTCTGCAAACCCTATAGTCGTTGCTGAAGCTTATAACGTGGAGGAAGACAGGTGGGAATTTTTTCCTCCTATGATACATTGGTTATTGTCTTGTTTCCACTTCTACTGATAGCTTGTACTTGTTCACTCGGCATGACATACTGAAATATGATGGTGGGAATAACGTTTGGACTACTATGGCTACTCTTTTGCCATAGACTTGCATTGGATCACAGACTCTTGCTGTTACAAAATGCCGTGACTGGGTTTTTGTAACTGGAATGAACTTTTACAAAGGTAAACCCTTCTATTATCTATTTAACCTGTCAAACGGACAGTTCATTGAATTTAGCACTCGCGAGGGAGACATAATTGTTACATCTGCAGCAACCATAGAGATTTGAATTGATTGTCTATTTTGTTGATCAAAAGGACAGTTCATTGAATTTAGCACTGGTGAGGGAGACATAGTTGCTACATCTGCAGCAACTATAGAGATATGAAGTGATTGTCTAATTTCTTGACTTTTGATATTAACCTGAAGTGATAGTAGGGTTTTTATTATTAACTGGAAGGGATGTCTATTTTCTTGATTTTCAGTTCTTCTACCTCTCTTCTTGATTTTGATGTCAATATTTCTTAATATTTTTATGTAACCATGGTGAGAACTAAGGACTTTAATATTTTCTTTATTTTGAGTTATACAAATACACCAAATGCTTCTTTCTATGTTGTACATGTCATTCACTCCACTCATTTGCCCTATTATTCTGGCATCTCTTGTCCAAATCACTCCACTCATTTGCCCTATTATTCTGGCATGTCCCATTTGGAAGTGTTGGGTTGAGGGAAATTAATTCATTGAGATGCAATAAGAGGTTTATGTAAAGTATTAATAAATGAAGTGAAATTATTATGTAAAATTAATAATTTTAAATTTATTAAAATAAAATAAAAATAAATATTAGTTTTAAACCTTAGTGTGGTTGATTGAGTCATTTAGTCATTGTTTATAATCATTAGGTTGATAATTAGTATTTATCCCCCATATTCATTTGCCTAAACAAATAGTTAACTTCCTAGGTCTCTTCAAAATTAATTTGCTTGAAGTTTTAAAAACCATTGGTTGATTGGGTCGCTTAGTCATTGTTTATAATTATTAACCAGGTAATTATTATTATCTCCCATATTTGTTTGGCTAAAAATATTGTTAACTTCCGAGGTCTTTTCAAAATGAAATTGCTTGAAGTTCTAGAAACCACTATTCAATGTAGACTTGGTGCCTTTAAAAAAGTTATGTAAAATGATTGTGAATTAAATATGTATTTAGTATAGTAAAATAACTATATACTAAGTAATTTGTACATTATTTTTGGGATGCTAAAATAATAAACATAATAAAAAACTTAATAATGACCTCGATAAAAAATATTTGTGATTATGTATTTTGTATTTTTATTCATATGATTAGGTCTAATTTGAGCATTTTAGCTTGCTTTTGTTCAGACTCAATCAGAATTGTGGTTGGCATGCTTGTTCACACTATAAATTAACAAATCAACAACAATTTGTTTTTATTTTGCTAGTTATTTGGTAAAATCATTTTTTGCAATTTTATTTTTCTATAAATTTGGTTTTGAGGTTATCAATAACTTTCTAACTTAGTAGATTGTCAAAAACAAAATCATTGCTTTGTGTTGTAAGAAATTATTAACTTAGAGATTTGACTTAAATTGCAATGGTTTAAGCTCGTGTCACATATATATTTCTTTACTTTTATCAATTTAAATTAAAACTACTCTTTATATGAACAATGGAACTAAAAACCCTTGGAATACTAGTATTATGTCTGTCTTCCACCCTAAAAAAATTGCACTCTAGTTAAATACCTCCCTTTGCATTTGATCATTTTAGTTATCTCTTGAAAATCAATAAGAGTGGAATTTTTTTTTAAATGAGTAACAAAGATTACTTGTTAATATTTCCTTTATTTACTCCTTTATAAGTTATTTACAAATATTCACTTCAAACTTTTTTTGTTCACATGTGTTTGTCCACTTTGCAAATTCTCTCAATATCACTACTCACTCTCAAAATCACAAATCTCGATGCAATCACAAATATCTCTAATTCCATATAACATATATGCTAGCAATGACAAATAAATGAAATTTGTTTTTTATTAAAAGACCCTAAAAAATCCCTTGCAGAAAAGCACTAAGAGAGATATAAAAGCTTAGATTTTCTTTGAACATTTTACAATAAGAAGAATGGATCACTACAGTAACAATATGACCTATGAACCCAAACATTGCTCTGGTTCTTAACATTAGTCTCTAACGAATGGCCCCTCTTAGCTCATGCAAGCATTCTCCCTCCTCATGCAATCATTCATCGTCCTCTCTACAGCTACTCTCTAAATGATTCTCATGCCCCTCTTCCTTTCTATATGACTATCTCTATGATGTCATGTTTAGATAACTATCTTCAGCCTCTTGATGTAAAGTAGGCCACCACTATCCTGCTTGCAATATCTTGTGCAGTGTTGTTTTTCGTACATAGTGGCCTCCTACAACACTAGCATGTGCTTCATTCAATACCATCAATCGCTCATGTTCCAAGTCACAACAACAAAGGATTTCATGTGGTCATATCTTGTATAATTGTCCAAGGATCAACTGGAGATTTGTAGCTTTTACAACTTATTGTTTCTTTTGTTTTGTATTGAATCCTTCTAGGGAACATCATGTACTTAAGAGGCATATACTACCTTTGTAGTGATCATCAAACATCTTGACTACAAATATTTTTTATTGAGGAAGACTATCGTCGATACTACAACGCTCTTCTTTTCTTTCTAACCACTACAGATGGTCCGATTCTGAATTCAGTCGTCCTAGTTTGACAATAATTTCAAATTCAAATTCTTGGAATAGGAGAATCCATCAACAAATATCCCCCAACAATGGCTTATGGATCAAATACTTAAATCCATAATGGTCTATATACATCTTCAAATGTCCTCCCAACAAATAATATCAAAAATTTTGAAGAGAATATACCATAGCGAGTCCTTCTCTTTCTGTCATGGTATATCTCTTTTCTGTTGTCCACAATTTTTTGCAAGTAGAGATTTGAAGTGATTGTCTATTTTTTTTATTTTTTTTATTAACTTGAATTGGCAGTAGGGTTTTTGTTGTTAAAGATCCCTATTTTCTTTATTTTCAGTTGTCTAGCCTCTATAACCATGCTGAAAAATTTAGCACTAAGCAACTAATGTTAAGTAAAATTCATCAAACAAGGAAACAACTGATAAGGAAGATACATTTCATGGAAACATACTTACGGGTTATTTGCGAGAATATATTGAGGGTGCCACTTCTCCTTCATTTGCAGGATTTTCTAACTAAATAAGTAGGCAAACCGATGAAGATGGGGAGTCCAAAGAAAAGATAGCACGACGTTGGTTCCATACCCTGGCATATTGTCATCAGTCAATCTTTGAAAGTAAAATCATGCTAAAAACTTATTGGTTTGAAATCAATATATTATTTCAAAAATGGTAATGCAGAAGATAAGCAGGGTGCCAAGAAAATTTAAGCATAATGAACTAAGAATAGGAAACAAAATGAGGTAACTAACTAAATTAAAATCAATAAAATCAATTGCTCTTGTAATAGAAAGAATTGAATGATACTTACATCTTGCATTACATTGGGAAAGAACTGGAAATAAAAGTCCTATGTCAGTTATTTTGTCCTTTCTCTATGATATAAACATATTATACCATAAAATGGATCTGGAAAGAGGCAGAAAACTTCAATCAGTTTCCTAAAACAAAATTTCATGCCATATGAGAAAGTAAATCTCTCATAGGAACACCGCATATTAGAAGTTTGTCCTTTCATTGAAGTGGCAACGTACCTCATTCTCCAACATATGAATCCCCTCAAATGGTTGGAACAAGCCATACATATAGAAATTTCTATGTGTATTAGGATGAGAGTTTCAATATCATGGATACCGAAGGTAATATATTGACTTGAAATAGTAAAACATGTATGCTGGAAATGAATCATGTATTCTAATCTATCTCTGCATTTCATGCTTTATTACATAGTTAATGAATCTCTAAGAGACGGATGGCTATTCTACTCATTGAAGTCACCAACAAAGCCTACTTGAAATGCCAAAGATAAATCCTTGATGTATATCTTGAGTCCACCAAAAACCATTCAGATACATTATACCAAAAAATAGGGGTAGAAACAACAATGGAATGTCAATTGAAAGATATCAGTTATGAACTTCAAGAAGACATGTGGCCTTCTTTGAAAAATTAGCATAAAGAATTCGTTCATGTGAAAGTGAAGACAAGTGCATATTGCCACTACATGAAGTAAACAAAAAACCTGCCACATATAGTTGGTGGAACTTCTAGTGTTCTCAGTCCAAAGATATAGGACCTATCATTCTCCCAATCAAAAACAGGTTCATAAGCAGGAAAGGGGGAGGAACCAAAATGATGCATTGAATAAACTAAAAATAGTATGGCAATTGTAGCTCATCTCAAATAAATGAACCAGCAATGAATGGCACAAACATCTATGAACTTTCAATACTATCAAAGTAAACATATTTCTAAAATAAAAAACAAGAATAATAATGGAAATAGAAAATAAAACCATAAATGTCGGTTTGTTACAAAATATCAATGCATGTTTGATGAGTGAATATCAACAAAAATAAATGTTGAACTAAAGATAAATTGACTCCTAGGTAGTAGGAAGTAAACAATCTTGATATTTCAATTTTGCTAGACATAATGCCCTAGGCCTCTATCATATGTGTTATAGCAGATTTCACCACTCTAGGTGAATCACACTTTGTATGGCCTTCCTCTGTCCCGCTACAGACTCTTTGGATCCCATGGACAATTTTTTGTCCTTTGATGTTTCCTTGATCATCCCTAAAAACACATGAAAAATACTATACACAGCTTTTAACCCGATAACCGCGTACATACACGGGTTTGTCCCATATAACCGCATGCATCAGGATGTGTGCATAATCCAAATCCTTTTGAAGTTTTCCTTGACATGGATCCGACTCATTCGACTCTTGGCCTTCCCTATGCCTTGATATCGCTCGGATTCGACCTTTCATTATCCCTTTGAAAGCTATATAAGGAACCCCTTGGTACATGGAAGGAAAAGGAGAGAATTGAGAGCAAAGAAACTATAGTCCATTGTTGCTAGAACTTATACTTGAGTCTGCATCCCTTTGTCCCTTGGAGCACTTTTGTGTTCTTCCCAAGCTTGCCTTTTGTTTGTGAGCTTTCTATCAAGAGATGGAGGATTGCAATGGTGGAGGCCCAAGTGGGGGATTCAGTTTCTCTGGTTCGCTGACGTGCCGTCAGAGGTTGTATCTATCTTGTAATCTCTGATTTATATTAATAGAAATATCTTTTCCTGTCCAATCATGTGTATTTGAATGAATATGGTATCCATTGGAATATGTTAAATGCTTTTACATTATTGATTATATATTATAGAATAGTTCTAACACCATGATATATAGTATGCTTGTATTGTTTACTTGTTGTTGAGGAAGTAATATGGCAATTCAAGCCAAAGATTGGAAAGCTTAATGAGGATCTACTTCAACTATCCGGAATAAGGTATGACGTCTAATACTTTAGTGTTAGACATTTAATTTCTATTGCATATTGGAAAGGATTGATTTCTGGAGTCAAGCTATCTGTTGTGGTACCCCAAGCCATAGGAATTTCTCTCCGTAACAGAATTGGTGACTCAGCTGGGGAGTTCCTAGTAGTTTTCCTTTGGGGGTGATTTTCTCAGCATTCAATGTATTTGAATTGCTCTTTCTCTCTTTGCTTTGGAGAGGCATACAAGTTAGGTATTCATATAGGCAAAATTTGCGTTCATCATTTGAAGAAGAATTATGCATTTCACATAGTAGCATACCCTATTTTCATGGACACAATGCATTTGCATTAATTGTTAAGGTGTGCATTTTACTTTTTGTTGCGTCATAACACCACTAGTTGCACGACCATATCCTATTTTTGAGTAATAAATCCAACTAAAATCAACGCTAAATAAATTGAATTACACTCTTTTATTTTCTAGGGTGCACCAAGAAGCTTAGGTTTTAGGATCTTGGAATAGTTGATTGTAAGTCAATTCTCCAAGATCACTAAACAACATCATCTAGGTGTCTGTCCAGGGGAGTGTGTGAAATCCTTGGTATAACCATTGTTCTCGGGATCCTCGTCTCAAACGGGAGTTAAGCACAAGGCAGTGTGAGCGGTTATTGATTAGGATGACCCCTAGTCATAACTGAGTAGCACCGGAGATATTTCCAGGATTGTATTCATATCTGGGGGCTCTTTCGAGAGTTTTAGGATTTTCTACCCTGCCCATATGGTCAATCCCGCCTGCGACTGTCCGCCTGAGCTTTGATTATATTGAGGTGCCCTTAGTGGCCTTACCTAGGATATCGAGGGGGTACTTGTAGAGGTTATTCTACAGGTGTCCCAGCCAGGTTAGGGTCGGACAACACAGTTGCTTTACCTGTTGAAGCTGAGTGCCACAATAATTGGTTACGTACCTCCGCTTGTTTTGTATGGGAGTCTCAAGCCTCTCCTATGCGAGACATACCTGCTTCATTTGGGAGTTCACTTATCCAACCCTTGTTTGCTTGCATTTGGCTTTAGATTTTTTTAGCAATTGCTCTGTGCATGCTAGTTGGCCTCGGGTTTGTGTAACTAGAGAGTCTTTTCTATTTTTTGAGTCATTGTGGATTCGAGTGCGGTTCCTCACCATTCTCTTCATTTACCAGGTCTTCCTCCTTCTACTTATCCTCCTCCTTTGGGAGAGAGACCTAGACAGTCCAGGCAGACTATGTCACACATTGATTCACACACCATGGGAGACCATTCAGAGGATATTCCTGAACCACCTCCTCCCATTCGTGTAGACGATGGGGAATTTACACCTACTTACGATCCTTCACCTGACCTAGTTGAGTTCGGTCCTATGATTTCTGAGATAGGAACCCAACATGATAGACCTACTCACTCTAGGGATGATTTCCCATTGACACATTACCGGTATGGAATGCCGGAAGTTGCCGAGACTCACTTTGAACCTGCCAGCACTAGCTACGGTAGTTATTCTACGTCTAGTTTCCCTGAACATGATTTGACATTTCATGTCAAATCTGACTTTGAGCCTAACACTATGCCTAGGGGCACTCTCATTCCTTACCATGCGGAGAGGTTTGGGAGCACTAGTCACATTGCACCTTCTGTCCCAGTGGTGGAAGCTACATCGTATCTCCCTCCTAGGTCTAGGGTTAGCGATCCAATTAGGATACCAGATCTGAGACAAGTGATGATAGGTGGTTGTACATATATTATTCCTTCATCTTCGGTTCCTATTTCTTTGAATGTACATCCTCCACCTTATTCATGTGGTCCTTCGAGCTGGTATATGGCTACGATTCAGGTCCGTACTGCGGTTACTAGGCTGATTGTGTCTCAAGTCTACATACCGCCTGTTGCTTCGGGAGGGTATGTTCCTACTCCTAGAGGTCAGATTATTGCTTCCATGGCATATATCCCTACGTCTGGTATGTATATCCCTACTTTCGGAGTGTATCTTCCTACCAATGGAGTGTCTCATGGGGCATCGCATGAGATGACCTATGGACCTTATTACGGGATGCAGTAGGGATAGGTTTCTTCACCTTACGGAGGTGGGTACCAAAAACCTGCTTACTCTCCTAATTATGGCTTTGTAGCCCCTACTAGTCAAGGTCCACCATACTATGGTACTTCCACACCACCCTATATGGGTCAGACAGGAGGAGGACACTATGGTCAAGGCCATGGTGGTAATCAACCCTATATGAACCAAGGAGCGGTCCATTGACCTCATCATCCTAGGCTCCCTTTCCTCACGATGCTTAACCTTCATGACTTATCGAGACTTACGAACGATCCTGTGGCTCATGACCCGGCTTGGCCAGCTGTCCCTACCAAGCTTCCTTTAGATATATCTAAGTTTGAAGGAAAACTGAGAGAGGATCCGAGTGAACACATTACTACGTTTCACCTTTGGTGCTCTTCAAATTCATTACATCAGGACTCAGTCCATTTGAGACTATTTCAACGCACCCTCACAGGGCCTGTTGTGAAATGGTATATAGAGTTACCTAGGGGCGCTTTCACTATGTTCGACGATCTTGCGATGAATTTTCTTAATCACTTCTAGCTACCAGTGTGTTATGACGTTGGTACTGAGCTCTTGTCGACATTTTGGCAAGATAAATCCACCCATATTTTTTATCATATTCAAGAGTGGCGTAGATGGAAGAGATTAATTAAAGCTTTTATACCACCGGAGTTCCTTCTCGAGTGGTTCCTAAAGTCGTTATTGCCATATATATCGAAGGATGTTTCCACATCCGGAGTGCAGAATGAGGAACAAGCAATTTTTAGGACACAGGAACTGGACTTGATCTATGCTCAATCCAGTTTGTTGTATGATATTATTCCCAACACTCCTCATTCCAGTTTTGATCCCAAAGTCAAACCTGGACCACATGCCGATGGCATTGTGGGTTGTGCAAGTGAGAAACCTGCAGATTCGGTTGGAAAACAAGTTAGCCAGTTGTCACTCAACCAATCTACTTCGGGACAAGCTACAGCTTCATCTCAACCCACCCAAACTGCAAATGTACTTTTTGTGCAATCGTCGGACCAGAAGGGTAACCAGCAGCCCGAACAGAATAGAAGAAAGGGTAAGAATAATAATCGAAAGGGTGGGAATAAGAATGAGAATGCTATCAATAATGACAAGAACGGTAAAAATGCTGGGGGGGACAAGCAAGCGAAACATAAGGTTAAATTCCCTTGCAAGTTATGTAAGGATGATCACCTCACTTACTTGTGCCCTAGGATTGATGAAGCTTCGAGATTCTTAGCACAAGGCCCAGCTATGCTAACGAACCCTTTACCGCATAACCAGAATATGAACTCGAAGTCCCACGACCAGTCTAGTGAGAATGATCCACCAGAGACTAGTGCTCGTGGGTGCATTAACATGGTCCGTGCTGCCAAGGTTGTGACTCGTGTGAAATATTATAGTTCGTCACAACCCAGCCCAGGCAAAGAGCCTAATCCATTAGGAACTCCTTTGCGCATTGAGAAAACTACGGATAAACCTGAGGCTGCACCTCGCATTCCTAAGGGATTCCTTAAGCATTTGGGGCATAATACAAATGCCTCAGCTGCCCAAAATTATTCAGTTGTCAAGGATTTGGTCCATACTCCTTGTGCGATGTCTACATTGGAAGTGCTTCAGAGTTGTCCTTCGCAAAGGAAGTCATTGCTTTCTACATTTGGTGTGAATGGAGATGATTCTTCCTCAGTGATCAAATTTGAAACCGTAGGACTGCAGCCTCGCTTGCCCTACTATGTGTCCCTTTTGGTGCATGTAGAATTTCTTAATATGATCGTCAAGCGTACTGAGATTGACGAGGGCGCTACGGTTTCTATGATTTCTTTGTCCTGTTGGAAGGGTCCGGGTTCTCCTAAGCTGTCTAAATTAGAGACTATGTTAACTACGTTTGATGGGAGATCTTTTATGCCACACAGGATCCTTCCTTCCCTTTAGGTCCATTTGGGAGGAAAAACCATTGCGATAGAGGTTGAGGTGGTTGATGCACCCCTCGACTACAATCTCTTGCTGGGTAGGAACTAGATGTATAGTATGCAAGCCGTTACTTCTTCCTTGTTCCACGTTGTATGCTTTCCACATAACGGGAATATTGTAACGATTGATCAAATGGAATTCAAGAGTTCGTCTGTTACCACATCTTCGAGAGCTTCGATCCCGATCGTTGAGCACTCTCAGCCGGCAACTGGGAGTGTGGGTGTAGGCATGTATCCATCCCTCATGGGAAGTTTCAGTTTCCCTACACCGGTCCTCATGATAGGATCTTGTTCTAATGAGGCTTTGACTTCTACGACCTCGATGTCCTTTCGCACGTCCCATATGGAAGATCCTTGGATTCTTCCTACACTGAGTACTTTGAGTGAGCCTGTCGAGACAAGCGTTCCGTTGCCTGCAGCTATGATCACTTATCAAGCTAATCTCAATAGTGTTGTAGAGCCTTGTTCTTCCTCTTCACGGATGGAGGAGGAAGACCCCTATGTGATGCCGGCATGGGCATTATAGTCTTCTCATGCCCACGACTACCTTGATATGGTTTTCCCTTCAGATGAAGCGATTATCGAGGCTATGTTGGGAGTTGAGCCACCATGGGAGGAACTTCATCATAGATTGTACTTCCTTCCACCGCTTGACCATTTGGAGCATGAGGATTATAGGGAGATTCTTAGTCAGAGAGTTGGTAGTCCTATGGTTCCATTAAGCTCTCCTGGTCTGATGGTTGATGGAAACATGGAAAACATATCGGCAACGATTCCTATCAACATCTCTCGCAATCCTAGCACCATTGAGAATGTCTATATTGGGGCAGAATGTTCCCATGCTGAGATTCTCGAATATACTGAGCTATTCAAGGAATTCCATGATATTTTTTGCTTGGTCTTACAATGAGATGCCAGGTATTTACCCTCGGATTGTCGAACATGAGATTAAGACTTACCCCAACGCTAAGCCTGTTTGACAACGTTTACACACCATGAATCCTAGGAAAGCACCCGCCGTTAAGGTAGAGATAGAGAAGCTATTGAAAGTCGGTTCATCTATCTCGTTCCCTTAACGGAGTGGGTTTCAAACCCCGTTCCGGTGGATAAGAAGTAGGGAGCGATCTAAATATGCACTGATTTCCATGATTTAAATAATGCCTGTCCTAAGGATAACTTCCCCACACCATTTATAGATCAGATTTTGGATGAGTGTGCGGGTAGCGAGATGTTCTCCTTTATTGATGGATTTTCTGGGTATAATTAGATTCAGATTAAACCCGAGGACCAACAGAAGACTGCATTTATTTATCCTTGGGGAACATTTGTATATCGAAAAATGCCTTTCGGCCTTAAAAAACACTAGAGCTACATTTCAGTGGGCGATGACCTTGATTTTCCACGATCTCAAGTCTATTATTGAAGTATTTTTGGATGACCTCCCTGCTCATTCTCGTATGAGAATGCGTCATCCCTATCACTTGAGATTGGTATTAGAAAGGTGCCGGCACTATTCAGTTAGATTAAATCCTCATAAGTGCATATTTTGCGTGAAGTTAGGTCATTTGTTAGGATTCATCGTTTTGAAAGGGGGTATAAGAGTCGACCCTTTGAAGGTTGAGGCAATACTTCAGTTGTCTCCCCCGAAGAACATTCGTCATCTTCAGTGTTTGCAAGGCATGCCAAACTTCTTACGAAGATTTGTTGTCAACTTTGCCAATTTGACTAGAGGCTTCATGCGTCTCTTGAAGAAGGATACTCCCTTTGAATGGGATGAGCGAGCCCAGGAGTCATTCGATGCACTTAAGAGAGCCCTAGCATCGGCCCCGGTGATTAGTCCTCTGGATTATAGCCATGATTTTCTATTATATGTGGCCGCGTCCTTAGAGATGATTGGTATGGTTTTGGTTCAAGAGGATGAGGAGCTCCATGAGCATGTCATATATTAACTGAGCCAAAACCTTATTGATGCAGAGATTCGTTATTCTCATGTCAAGAAGCTTGCTTTAGCTACCGTACATGCGGTTCAGAATTTGAGACATTATATTCTCCTTCACCAGACCTTGGTTGTGGCCCATGTCAATCCATTTCAGTTCATCCTCACACGAAGGAGGATTGGGGGAAAGTATAATAAATGTATTGTCATTCTACAAGAAATTGATCTTGAGTTTGTCTTGGAAAAATCGAAGAAGTCGTTAATTTTTGCAAAGCTTATATCGGATTTTCCGAGTGAGGCCGAGGAGTTTGTTTGTGAAGATACATCTGTCGATGAACATATATTCTTAATCTCAATTTCAAACCCATGGTACATGGATATCATAGTATATCTACAAACACAGAGGACCCCTACTCACCTCTCGCGAGATGAACGATGACAATTACTTCATGTCTCTAAGAACTACCTTATAGTGGACAATAATTTGTACCGCCGTGGGGTAGATTCCATTTTACGTCATTGTTTAACTCATGAGGAGGCTGAGGTTGTGTTGAATGATTTCCACGAAGGGGCATGTGGTGGTCATTTATCTGGGCTTTCTACAGCTCAAAATATTTTGAGAGCGGGTTATTTCTGGCCATCGATCTTTAAAGATTGTGTTGATGCAGTCAAGAGGTGTTGCCGTTGCCAAGTGTTCACCCGTAATATGTGCTCGAAGCCTGCCCCGTTACATCCTATTATCACCGCCGGTCCCTTCACAAAGTCGGGGCTCGATTTTATGGATTGCAACCCAGCTTTGGTTGGGGGGCACCATCATATTATAGTGGCTGTTGATTATTTCATGAAATGGGCTGAGGCTATGCCTATAGTAAAATTCAACGGTGAGATAGCCACTCACTTTATATTCAACCAAATCATTACTCAGTTCGGGATTCCGAAAGAGCTTGTCATTGACCATGGCTTGCACTTTCAAAACCGTATGATGGAAGAGTAGGCATTTAAGTTAGGGTATAATAAATAGCACTCCTCTTCTTACTACCCCAAAGCGAATGGATAGGTAGAGGCAATGAATAAATCACTCAAATCCATTCTCCAACGAACCATTGCACAAAGCAAGATGAATTGGCATATTATGTTATACCCTGCTTTGTGGGCATATCGAACTGCAGTTAAGACTGCCACTGGTTTTTCTCCATATTAGCTTGTACATGGAGTGGAGTCGATATTACTGGTTGAATGCGAGATTCCTTCATTGAAGCTAGCTGTGGAACTCTTACCAGACACTTCACCTTTGGAGGAGCGTTTGGTTCACCTTGAGCAACTTGATGAGCAGCGTCAGGATGCCTTGGTGGCTCTAGAGATTAATAAACGTCGCATTAAGTTCCAGTACAATAAATCTATCCATCCAAGAGTGTTTAGTGAAGGAGACTTGGTCCTTTTGTGGGATCAATCAAAAGAACCCTTGGGGGCAGGGAAATTTAATCCTATGTGGCATGGTACTTACGTGGTCAAGCGTGTATTAGATAAGGGTTCCTATGAGTTGGTCGATTACGAAGGCATAGCTTTAGCGGAGCCTAGAAATGGGCTCTATCTCAAAAAATACTATTCATGATCTTTTGCCAAGGATGCTTGTTGTATATTATTGTATAGCTTTCAATAGTTAGGTCTTTTTCTTATCGTGATCGGGTTTGTGATTAGTTTCTGTTTCTTTTGGCAGATGTCAATGGAATCTTCCACCTACATAGGATTCATAGATGGTGCAAGCCGTCACACTCAACACTCAGCCTCAGCTGCTTGGGTGATTTATAATCCTATGGGTCAGGTACTGTCTTCAGGAGGTGTATGTCTACGGCCATCTTCCAACAATGTTGCAGAATATATTGCCGTTCTTGAGCTTCTACAAGATGCCATTTCGCATGGTATTCTATCTCTTGAGGTGCGTCTTGATTCAGATTTAGTAGTGTCACATATCAATGGTTTGTACCATGTTAGAGATCCAACGTTATTGAGAATGTTCTTACGTGTGAGATTTTTAGGACAACAATTTGACAGTATAACATATATACACATTCCAAGAAACGATAATCAAGTTGCTAAGTCATATGCTAACTATGTGTTAGATTGGCATTTGTTTCATTCATAATAAATTAATAAGAAATTTTTTTTACACATGTAAATAAATAAATCGATCACCATAAAAAAAAATTATATACATCAAAAATGTGGTAATACATAGTGTCATATACAAAAGTGGAGCTTTCAAAGCTTCCATCATATAATACTTGGTCATATAAAATGTATACAATCCCAGGTGTCTAATCCTATGGAGGAGGATGGTTGTGATCATGGAACGTCACCACGGCTCTAGCTAGCCATCGAAATAAATGGACCCATGCACGTGGTACACCCACCACTTGTCGATGCATGGCCTCAGGCAAGTCCTTGACTTGCGCCATGGGAACTCTATGAGTCAGTCTCACAAAGTTGGTATGAATGCTCTGGAGCATTTGCTCCACATCCACACCCATGATGTCATCTCCTCTTCCCCTCCGTCTATGACGAGGGAGGGCCTTTAGTCGCCCTAGTCCCACATATGCATACAAATGGTAGATGTCACAAATTGAGAAGGTTCTTACGTGTGAGATTGTTAGAACGACAATTTGATAGTATAACATATATACACATTCCAAGAAATGATAATCAAGTTGCTGACTCATATGCTAACTATGTGTTAGATTGGCATTTGTTTCATTCATAATAAATTAATCACAAACATTTTTTACACATGTAAATAAACAAATCGATCACCATAAAACTTTTTTATATACATAAAAAATGTGGTAATACATAGTGTCATATACAAAAGTGGAGCTTTCAAAGCTTCCATCATATAATACATGGTCGTACAAAATGTATACAATCCTAGGTGTCTAATCCTGTGGAGGAGGAGGGTTGCGATCATGGAATGTCACCACGGCTCTAGCTAGCCGTCAAAATAAATGCACCCATCCACGTGGTACACCCATCACCTGTCATGGCATGGCCTCAGGCAAGTCCTTGACTTGCGCCATGGGAACTCTATGAGTCAGTCTCACAAAGTTGGTATGAATGCTCTGGAGCATTCGCTCCACATCTGTACCCGTGATGTCATTTCCTCTTCCCCTCTGTCTATGACGAGGGAAGCCCTCTGGTTTCCGTGGTCCCACATCTGCATACAAATGGTAGATGTCACTATGTGTTGTCATGCAAAAACATGTCTTTTTGATTCCACATAATCAAGAAAATACAAAAAAATTAAATAACTCAAAAAATTTAAAAAAAAGAGTGAGAGTCGAGATTCGGTAACTATATCACTATATGCCGATCCTGGTGGCAATGGCATGTCTGGATCCCCCTGAAAATATATCCCTGCATAGGGGTAGTCCTCTATGGAAACTATCTATCGTTGCCACCATGAAAAGAAGTCAGCTGGATATGGGTTGGCCACCCTACCACCCCCGAGTCTGTGCATAGCATCTGCCGAACACCGTTGGGCCGGATCTTGAACCCCATGGAGAGGAACGTCCACTCTAGGCATAAATCCTGGAACACGATCGAAGAAAAACATGCTCAAAATGCCGCCGAACCCGAAGTTCTGTATCCTTCCTGCCTTACACTCACTGAGATGGTGTTTCATGTTGCTCAATAGTGTGGTACTCCAGTCATATATGGTCGGTCTCATACATTCCACCGCATAAAACATCAATGGCTGCGAGGCCTGATGGAGTGATGCTAAGCCTGCTATCCTACCCAGCATCAGTAGTATGGCCTTTAGGCCCAGCACCTCTATAGCATTGGTGGGGATTTGACTCCCCACCTTCTCAGTATCTAGGTAGCAGTACACACCTATGTACTCATTGATAGTAAGGCCACCTCCTAGCCCACCTTGGGAATGAAGGTTCACCAACACCCCTCGTCTAGATAGACCTATGATAAAGTATATGTCTTCCACCTCTATGGTGAGAGACATCCCATCTATCCGAAAGGACTTTGAGTCTGGATCCCAATAGTCTACCAGCATCTATAACAGTCTTTGTTTGGCCCTCAAACCACCAAGACACCAAAACTTGTAGAGTCCGTAGCAACGAAGAGCTTGTTGAGCCATTACGTCGGCCCTTACTGCTTCCTCTACTTCACCATGCTAATGCTCTCTCCACTCTAGCACCATCCTGCAAGAGAAATTAGAAATTTTCCCAGTAGTTTCTTAGAAAATAACATGCCCAGCCTCATACTCAACTGTTTTGCAAACAACCACGTATGTACGCAGTTTCTAGCCCCTTTTCCGCGTATAGTCAGCCCTATACATGGAAAAATCTTTGATATTCGTGTGGGCCACAGCGCTCATGTAGAGATGGCCTAAAAACTTCATTTAACCATGAAAATCTATAAAAATTGTATCAAAATGCAAGAAGAGAGCATGAGTAACTACCTGGAAGAAACGGTTGTGAATTCCGCCAGCTGGATCTCCTAGAATTTGCAGTTGAAAATCGGAGCTCAAATGGGTAAAAGTTTCAAATGATTTATATTTCTTACTATTTATAGAAAAATTTTCAAATATTTGAAAATTTTTACCCCCTTTCCTGTAGTTTCGACATTTTCTAACCATTTTTTACCGTTTTTGACATAATTCATGATGTAGATGACCTTTTTCAGTGTCGTTTCAGCCCTTGGATTGACTTGTTCGTGCTTATTTCAGGTATCATATCTAAACTGGCATATAGGTTAGGTTCACCATCATTTGCATTTTGCATGACCTTATTGTCAAGTGGAATAACTCCCGAATTCTTATTATTTCTCCATAGAATGCCTTTATTTATACATCTTCGATGACTCTTGGGATCACACATCCGAGAGTCTCTTCATATTCCTAATATTTACAATAACGTATAATCCTAACGGGTTATATTCCAACAATCCCCCCTTTAATCTTTCAAACTTTTCTCATCCAAGTGCTTTGGTGAAGATGTCTGCAACTTGATCATTTGTGGAACAATGTCGAAGATGGACTATCTTGGCATCTACATGATGTCGAATCAAATGATACTTTGTGTTGATGTGTTTGGTTCGATCATGGAATCTAGGATTCTTAGCCAGCTTGATTGCAGAAGTATTGTTGATCAATAATGGAGTGGAGTTCTCTTGTTTTTCTTGCAAATCTTCAAGTATCTTCCAGAGCCATACTATTTCTTTCGTTGCTTCAGCTGCAGCCACATATTCTACTTCTGTTTTTGAATCTGCCAAAATTGAATGTTTGTGTGATCTCCATGAGACAGCTGCTGATCCAAGACTCATAGTGTATCCAGAAGTTGATACTCCTATCTCCTTATCACCATCAAAATCTGAGTCTGAGTACCCAATAAGTTTGAAGTCATCCACCTTAGAGTACTTGAGTCCAACGTCTTGAGTCCCCTTCAAGTATCTTAGAACTCCTTTTGCAGCTGACCAGTGTCCTTCACAAGGTTTATGCATGAACCTTGAAATTATTCCAACAACATAAGAAATATCTGGTCTAGTTGTTGTAAGGTAGATAAGTCTTCCTACAAGTTGTCGATACTTGGTCGCATCCTCAAATTCTTTTCCTTCGCTTGATGTGAGCTTCATTTTCTGTTCCATTGGAGTAGAGATAAGGTTGCATTCTGTCATGCAAAATTTGTCTAGTAGTTCTCCAACATATTTTTTCTAATATAGGAATATGTACTTAGGATGTTGAGTGACTTCAATTCCTAAGTAATAGTGGAGATGTCCCATATCTATCATTTCAAATATATTTTTCAAATCTTTCTTTATGGATTCTATATAGCTCTCATTGTTCCTTGTCATCAAAATATCATCTACGTACACCACAAGATACACAACAGATCTTCCAATTTTCTTTATAAACAGTGTTGCATCATCAAGATCAAAATGTTCGAAATTTAACTTCAAAAGATGCTCGGTTAATTTTTCATACCATGCGTGAGGCACTTGTTTTAGTCCATACAAGGATTTGACAAGCTTGCATACCTTTTGTTCTTTTCCTTTCACAAAAAAGCCTTATGGCTGAGACATGAAGACATTCCTTTTCAATTCTCCATTCAAGAAAGCAGTCTTCACATCCATCTGATGAACTTTCCACCTATTCTGAGTAGCTAAAGAGAGTAAGGTACAGATGGTAGCCCATTTTGCTGTAGGAGAAAATGTTTCTTCATAGTCAATTCCTTCCTTCTGTGCATAGCCTTTTGCTACAAGCCTTGCTTTGTGCTCGTCAAGTGAGCCATCTGATCTGTATTTGTTCTTGTACACCCACTTGCAGCCAATTGGTTTGGTTCCAACTGGAGGGTCAACCAGCTTCCAAGTTCCATTCTTCATGAGTGCATCATACTCATTCTGCATAGCTTCTTTCCACTCAACTCGAGTAGAAGCTTCTTCAAAGGAAGTTGGTTCAAAGTTAGCAGATAAATTAAATTCACAATCAAATGATACATCCATGTCATCACTTGAATTATCTGCTTCTCCTCTATCTTCATGTCTTTTTGAAATTCTCATTCCCGTCTTTCCAACTTCATCTGGATGGACACTTTCAAGTGTCTTTGTGGCCCATTTAGGAATCTTCCGTGATGGTCCTAGTTGATCAACTGGTGGTGCTTCATTTCCTTCAAGGTTGAGTCTTCCAATTCTCTCAATCACATCATCTAGTTGAATCTCTTGTTTAGGTGAAGTAGTAGGAACTTCTTCATGTGGGGGAGTTGGTTCTTCATATGGAAATTCCAAAGGTTGATCCAAAATAGGAATCCCCCCTTCAAGGTTTGGAATTTCATATTTATTTTCAGAATATTTCTTTGGATGAGGATATTTTTCCAAACGATCAAGATGTCTCTCAATGGACTGGTTATTTTTATTACTCTCAAGAAAAATGACATCTCTAGAAATAACAAACTTCTTGTTTACCTCATCATACATACAGTATGCCTTGGAGTTTTCTTTGTACCCCAGAAAAATGCATTTTCTGCTTCGAGCACCAAGCTTGTTTCTTTGCTTCTTTGGAATCAAGGCATAACAGGTGGAACCGAAAACTCTGAGATGCCTGACTGAAGGGAGATGGCCAAACCACATTTCATGTGGAATCTTGTTATCAAGAGAATTTGAGGGACTTATGTTTCTCAAATAGGCTGCACATTTCATTGCATCACCCCAAAACATTAGTTTTACATTCTTCAAAACATCATTGAGTGTACCATATTCATTATGGTTCTATTCATTCTTTCTGCTACACCATTTTGTTGAGGATTGTAGGGAACTGTAGTCTAATGTGCAATTCCATGTAGGAGAAGATAATCTTCAAAAGCATTTGAAGTGTATTCTTTCCCATTGTCAGTACGAAGTGTACCAATTTTATATTGTGCTTGTTTTTATATCAATGCATGAAAGCCCTTGAATGTTTTAAATGCTTCTGATTTTTTCTTTAATGAGTAAATCCAGCACATTCTTGAGTAGTCATCAACAAAGGTCATAAAATACTTATTCCCATTGGCAGAAGGAGTTGGAATTGGGCCACATAAATCAGAATGCACTAATTCTAATTTCCTACTTGCTCTAAAATTAGATTCATGGAATGGCAGCTTACTGTGTTTCCCTAATATACATGCATCACATTTGCTATTCTCTTTGGCAATGGTGGGAAAACCAAATACACCATTCTTTCCCAACAAATGAAGACTGTTATAATTCAGATGACCAAATATTGCATGCCACAATAAACTTGATGACAAATTACCTTTTCCATTGTGAGAGAGGTAGGCATAGTTCTGAACCTTTGCAGATGAACCCTTTAGCTTCAGCAGCTTTCCATCTTCGTATCCAATCATGATGACTTGGTTGTCAGAGGACTTTCTTATTTCTACGATTCCATCAAACATGTGGATGGAATGGCCTTGCTGTCAAATCTGCACCAAGGATAGTAGGCTTCTTTGCAACTCTGGAAGATAAAGAACATTATTCAACAAGAAATCAGGGAATCCAGGCATCTTCAGCCGAATGGTGCCCATTCCCTTTGGTTTAAGACTTGACTTATCTACAAAGTAAACTATGCCATTTATTGTTTCATTAAGTTCTTGAAAACGGTATTTTCTAAAAAGCATGTGTGATGTTGCACCAGTATCAAGTAGCCAACAATCTGTGTAAGATGAAAGTGAAGTCATTTCATTAATACCAAGATTACAATGTGCAACAATACAATGAGCAGAATCTGAAGATTTACTAGCATCTTGGTTCTTATTGTCATCTTTCTTTTGGTTATGTCTATCTTTGATGGAGTCCCACGAAGCCCAACACTGATCTGCTATGTGTCCAATCTTTCCACAATGCTTGCACTGTAAATCTGATCTTTTGTTGGAGTTGTTTCTGCCTCCTCTACCTCTGAATTTTCTTCTTCCTCTGCCTCTCTTCTTGCTTTCTCCTTTGGGATGATCATTGGATTGGTATTTGGTGTGGTTCTTTTCTTTTTGAGCAAAGCAAAGTGATTCTCGATAATTCTCATTTGTCTTCTTACCAAAACCTTTCTCTCTGTCAACTATCTTCTCTACCAGGGTGTCAAATGTCATTGATTTGAACTTGTCACTTGCTTGCAACGACCCAAGATAGTTGGAGTGAGAAGGATACAAATTTTACAAATGCTGCAAGGGGAAGATCTAGTTTCATACTAGTGGCTTGAATCTTGTGCATGATAGCTTTGATTTCAGAGGCAACTAACATGGGATCATTGTCTTTTACTTCTAAACTAAATAGTTTTAGCATTAGTTGAATAAATTCCATTTCAGAGTGTGAATCATACAGATCTTTTAACATTTTTAGTGCTTCAAAACATGACTTTGCAGGCAATATGTGCTGCCTTCGCAAATACCATCCCAAAGGTCATTGTAGATGAAGGTAGATTTGATCTTCCTCCACCATTCTGGATAAGTGTCTTTTCTAGTGAGAGTGGCACCAACTATAGATGCTATAGATTGCATCTTCTGTGATTGAATCTTGCAACTAAAACAATAGGAGAAAAAGAAGAAAGAGTAAAGGTGCAGGTCTAAGTCTCTGCCACCTTCCTCAAGCTTTACAACAATGTCAATGTCTCTGCTATTGTCATACAAACTTCAAAATACAAACTTAATCCTCTCAAGCCTATAATACCAACTTTAAATATGCTTTCAATGGCTTTCAAACTAGTAGAAAACAATCTCTCACCAATGTAAAGGAGCAGGTCGGAGGTCAAAGAAAAGCAGGCTTTCTTCAAGATATTAGAACGCAACCTTCTCGTCAATGCTGCAACACTCTTCAAAATACAGACATACACCAAAAATATTCTCTGGAAATGTAATCACAGTTTCACTTTGCAGCAGTTCACAAGGAAGAGAATCGCTTCAAAAAAGAGAAGTGCAACATGCACTTCTTCTCCAACGTATCAACTATTAGTCACAAGCTCATCAAATACACAGCAAAGAAATCACAGCACTCTTTTTATACGACAGGTATGGTCACAACTTCATATTCAAAATGTAGCTTCAACTTGAAGAAAAGAAAATTCTTCACAAAGACTTATATTCTTCAATATCACTACTTCAATACATCAGTCTCGCAGCATACATTATTTCTCCATATGCATAACTCATACAACATGTCGTATCATACACTCTTCAAATACATGAAAATATTTGGAAGAATATAACTTAACACTCAAACAAAAATATATATGGTTAACTTTTGGGTGAACGATTCCTATCATGCCCAACCTCTCTTATCCTTGATAACGTCTCAATACCTTCCCCAAAGTCTATATATCCTCCATTCATGATATTGATTTTTGGTCATCTTTAAATTCTAGTTAATACTTTATGTAACACCCCGGTTTTGACCCCCATGCATTAAATATACATGATATATATACATATTGTAAATAATCATGGTGTGGACCTAAAGGCAAAATCCCAACCATCGATTTGGTTATGTCATGTTTCGGTGATTGGAATTGTTACCGATGGTATATCAGGATATACGGCACATATTAAGTTGTGGCATCATGTAACTATGCATTTTAATTAAAAGAACCCCAACCAGCTATGTCAATGCAACTATATTGAAAAAGGCATGATTTTCCTAAGGATAAAGGGGGGGGGGGGAGATTGTTAAACTTGGAACCCATGGGGAAAAGCCATGTGTCAACCACTTAAGCTCCTATGTTAGTTGAGGGCAGTTAATGCTGGGTAGTGGTGGGTGGCAGGCTTTCCCCCACGCACTCTCCACCAACTGGTTCAGTCACATGCATGGGCTAGGATTGGTTTTCCTCACATGCCATTTGTGATGCCAGATCATTCTATCTACTCTCTCCATCGTTGGATGTTCATTCCTCACGTACGGGAATTCTTCATTGCCCATCTCACACAGAGACACCCTGTTTTCCTCACGCAGAGCTAAGATAAAAGGATTCACGATTCTGTGTGTGGGGGTTGGTTCTCCTTTATCTCACTGATTGTTGGTATGTGGATACATTTTCCCTCCTGTTCACGTAGAGAATCTATTCCATTTCCATTATCGGACTGTGTAATGTCCTGTTACTTCATCGTTGAACCAGGGCTGTGGTTTCTTCGTTGATCATTGGCTATGGTCTCATTCACGTTTTTTGTTGGTTGTGCTTCCCTTTATATAGTGGTATTTGTTGTAGGTTGTTGTGGAGTCGTTTTGGCCATGATAGGGCCAAGAATGACTCAGGGATTGTCTTCCCTTGTCCAAACTGTGAATTGTTGGTTTTGCTGCGTGGATGCAGTGGTTGGTCTTCAGACTATATTTGGGTGGTGATGAGGGCCTGATTTTCTTGACAAACCTGGTGGGTTTGGTAACCAGACAGATAGAGCTAGAGGGTTCTCTTTCTTCTCCACAACCCCTGAATACCACTGGAAGGGAGGTCAGGGCCTGAGGGACTGTGTAGCAGAGAAAGGACTGATTTCATTGTGTTGGGTGTGTGTGGGTGTCCTAGAAGTCAGGTTAGTGCTAGTGTAGGTGTCCTTAGCTCTTCAATGAGCTCACCAGCTTCGCATTTAGCCTTTCCCTGGATGGCCTGATAAACCCAAATGTGTTGGTTTGGATGATCTATTGTTTTCCTGATAAACCCAACTGTGTTGGCTTGGCTGAATTGTGTGTGCTTGAATTTTTTGTTTGTCCTTCGCTGTGTGTAAGCCTGCTTGTTCCTTATTCCTTGGGGAATCATGCTTGTCTTGGCAGTGGTAGCATTGTTGAGAGATTAAGGAGCATGCTAGCCTATGATTGGATGGAATGTTGCAACGACGTAGCTGGTTGCGGGACAGTTCTTATAAGATAAGTATTATTGACTAATATGTTTCTACAATCATATTTACTATCAATAAATTATGATGAACATGTTGAATCCTGAATTGTAAGTTTTGATTTTGCTGAGTATATGTATGATTATGCATCGTAGTAATTTTGATCTTTTAAGCATTTTCCTTCAGTTTTATAAATATGTACATGTTCATGGGGCTAGTTTCCCAGATGGTTGGTGTATAGTAGCGTCCTCTTCGCCATTCAAAGGGTTGGGGATGTTACAATGTGGTATCATAGCTAACATTGCAGCATGGGCCTAGATGGGCCATGAAAGATCAACTAGCAGAGGCAGGTTACCTTCTGCCTAGCAAAGATCATGAAACTTCCACAAAAATTGCCTAAGTGCCTGAACTATCGGCTAATCGAAGGACTAAGTGGGAAGCTCTTTTGATGCAGTGGAGAGTTAGTCAGAAGGCCACCCAATGGAATATAGCCAGAAGAAATTTGAGGAAATTTCTCTAAGTGTCTGTTGGCCATCGGCAGAGAACAGTGGAAGGACCACCCGACGCAGACCATCGACAATCAATGAAGGATAGATGATGAGACCGCCAATGATTAGACAATGGGATCATCAACAATTAGAAGATGAAGTTGTCGATGATACATCAGCAAAGGAAAGAGAACTTCAGTGGAATTTAGTTGATCGACTAGCTGAAACTTCGGCAAAGATCCCCTGAAGACCGTCGAAACATCAGCGAGAATTAGTGGACGAGAGCTCTGACACAGAGGAAGAAGAAATTTCTTTTCAAATTTTTTCTAAGTGTTAAGACCATCAACGATCAGTGATAATTAGTTGACTGGATTACTAATGATTAGATGATGATTTAGCCACAATGTCGATGGAAAATAGCTAATGAAATAGCCGATATAGGGGCAGGTTCCTGAAGTAATTTTCACCACAAAATTTTTTAGTGCTCGTTGGGCCATCGGTGAAGTATAGTTGATCGTATCGGCGACAATTAGAGGATGAGGGTGCCGATGACAAAGGCAGAACCGAAGGGTTTTGACAGAAAATAGTTGAAGGCGAAGCCGCAGTTTCCTTGGAGATCTCCCAAAGACCGCTGAAACATTTGTGAAAGTTAGTTCTTTGAGGAGCCGATGAGAAGAAAATTTTGAAATTTTTTTTTTAGTATAAAGTCGCCGAAAATTTATTGAGGATCAAACCACTAATTGGAAAAATACAAAGTTTTGTGAACCCGCCATTGCGGCTGTCAATTGAACTATCCTTCCGATGGTTAGTGCTTCTGGGAGGTGATGAAGGGTCCATAGAACCCACAGTCAATTTGGTGCCCACCATTGCAGTAGTCTAAGACATTATCCACCCGATGGTTAGTAGATCTGACAGCTGATAAAAGTCTATGGAACCCGCAATGATATCACTACCCCCCATTGCGGTTTCCTAAGGGACTGAACACCCGATGAATAACGCATCTGATTGTCGATACTGCGGAAAACTATAGTTTTTGAAACCGTCGATACAGTGGAAAGGGTTAGTTGTTATGGCCGCCGATGAGGGCCAGAGGAAGCTTGTTGTTGGGATCACTGAAACATTGGAGTTTTAGTGGGGAAGAGACCTGATGAACAGTCCTTAGCATCGCCGACAAAGTTCGGAAGCCTAGACAACTACGGATCCAACATGTCGGAGAGAAATAGATGAACAGACCACCGATTAGCAGCGAAGAAAACTAGGTGTTTTGATTGCCAAAGTGTGAGAAATTTAGTTGGGAAGAGGTCCGATTGGGCCAACGAAAATTTGGGTTTTTCAATGGAATTTCTCAGCAATTTTCAAGCAGTTTTTTGACTATCTTTCAGTGGGATTTCAGCAAATTGTCAGTGGATTACAGGACTAAAAAGGAAGAAGATTTTATGTTTAATCAAAATGGTTATTTTATGATTTTTCCAGGAGAAGGTAAGTAGTTCTGTTTCTTTATCAATGTATGCATCTAACAGTTTTTCTATCTAACACGTTTACAGAATCATAGTCACCTCCAAGGGTAGTATTTCAGAAATTGCATTTGGTAGGTAAGTGGTGATTCATTTATGAGAACCCATGATGGATATGATGCTCGAGATTCTTACGAGCATGCGTGAGATGCCATGGGAGAAAATGTCTGTAACGGAAATGATGACATAGAGTCTAATTGAAGGAGATTTCAAGAGACATGAGAAGCTTGATTAAAGCCCAGGAAGAGCAGCGTAAATTGAATGTTGCTATGTTGCAGAGTTTGATAGACTTGCAAAGAAAGATAGACTCTAGACAAGGTACAAAAAGACCGGA
Organism: Pseudotsuga menziesii; assembly: GCA_001517045.1. Lineage (NCBI taxonomy): Eukaryota > Viridiplantae > Streptophyta > Pinopsida > Pinales > Pinaceae > Pseudotsuga > Pseudotsuga menziesii. Next base: position 7,187 of record LPNX010692218.1, on the reverse strand, counting down.
AGGCAGTACGAGTAGCACTGGGAGAAGGAGAAGGAATTCTAGTAGATCATCTGACTCTGAAAAATCCAGTGAGGATACAAGCTCACCCTCTCATAAAAATAAAAGAAGGAGACACCATAGGGATCACTCTCAGGATGAATTTAAGAAGGCTAAACCTCCTACATTTGATGGTGAGGTAAAGACTGGACAAGAGGCTGAATCTTGGCTTCTTGGGATAAAGAAGTACTTTCAAGTACATGATTATTCAGGAAACATGAAGGAAAGAGTTGCCATATTCAATCTGAATGGAAGAGAATCCCTTTGGTGGGAACACTTCAAGCAAGTAAAGAGGATTAGTGAAAGGAGACGGAAGTGGAAACAGTTCAAGAAGTACTTCAAGCAAAAACACCTCTCTGACTGGCATTATGATGATAAGATTAGGGAGTTCCATGAGCTAAGATTGGGACAATAGACCATGGATGAATATGCAAATAATTTCTTGGAATTGTTGAGGTATGTCTGGTACATCATAGATGAAAAAGTGAAGGTCCAGCGGTTTCTAAGTGGATTTCCTCAGTCTTACAAAGACAGAATTGAGTTTTATGATCCTAGAACTCTTGAAGAAGCAATAAGCAAGGCTAAGTATGCTATGAGCAAAGAAAAGGTAAACCTGATTACCATAAGGCATCGAAGGACAACAAGAATGAGAAGTTTGACCAAATAAAGAAAGGTTTCAAACCTTCTAGATTCAGGAATTAGCAGAAGCAGCCATCCCAAGCTACGAGTAATCTAGTGGGAGTGACAGGAGAAAAGCCTAAAGATCCACAACAGAATAAAAGACCACTCAAATGTTGGAAATGTGAAGGACCCCACTTGCGCAAATATTGTCCACTCGAGAATGAGAGTGCAAGACCAACTTACAACATTCAAGAAGTAGAAACAGTGGGTCAAGTAGCAAGGGAAGTCCCTAGAATTTATGCAGCACTAGAGGACCGCTAGGCTGATCACCAGTCAACTGTGGTTGAAGTTGCAGGTAAGATTGTTGAACAATTTGTTTCTATTTTGATTGACCCTGGTTCTACTCACAGTTACATTACTCCTAGAGTAGTGGAGATTTGTGCTTTTAAGAAAGTAAAGCATAGAAAATATTGGTTAGTTTAGCTAGCCACTAGGACTAAGAGAAAGGCTAGTGAAGTGGTAGTGAAATGTCCATTGGTCATGAATGGATTGATCACTTGTGTAGATCTGAATGTTATACCCCTTGGTTCCTATGATGTTCTCATTGGAATGGATTGGTTAGAAGTTCACAGGGTAAAGCTTGACTTTTATAACAAGACTTTCGAACGCATGGATTAATAAGGAAACCTAGTAGTTGTGAAAGGTATCCCAAAGGTAATTTCAGTAAGGCAGGTTTCAGCAATGTAGTTAAAGAAGTTCTGTAGGAAAGGTTGCCAGCTGTATGCAGCTCATATTTTGGAGACAACAGGAGATGAAACTCCTAGGTTGGAGGACTATCAGGTGTTACAGGAATTCTAGGATGTGTTTCCTAATGAGATCCTAGGGCTTCCTCCAAAAAGAGACATTGATTTAACAATTGAACTTGTCCTAGGAGTAGCACCAATGTCCAAGACCCCCTATAGGATGAGTACACCAAAGATGCTAGAATTGAAGATGGAACTACAGGAGTTGTTGGAAAAGAAGTATATCAAGCCGAGTGTGTCTCCTTGGGGAGCACCAGTTCTGTTTGTAAAGAAGAAAGATGGTACACTCAGGTTGTGTATTGATTACAGAGAGTTGAACAAGGTTACTATGAAGAATAAACATCCTTTTCCTAGGATTGATGACCTCTTTTATCAAATGAGACGAACAAAGGTATTTTCCAAGATTGACTTGAGGTTTGGTTACCATCAAGTGAGAATCAAGGATGAGGACATTCATAAGATAGCCTTTAGAACAAGGTATGGAGATTATGAGTTTGTAGTGGTACCATTTGGTCTCACAAATGCACCAGCTACATTTATGTGCCTTATGAACAGTGTCTTCAGCAGCTATTGGGCAAGTTTTTTCTTGTTTTCCTTGATGACATTTGTGTTTATTCTAAGAATGAGGAAGAACATGAGGAGCATTAGAGTTGTTTGACATTGCAATTGCTCAAGGAGAATCAGTTGTATGCAAAACTTAGCAAGTGTGACTTCTATAGAGATAGAATTCAGTATTTGGGTCACATTATCTCAGAAGAGGTTATATCTGTGGACCCTGAAAAGATTGAAGCCATTATGAATTGGCCTACTCCAAGAAATGTGATAGATGCAAGATATTTTGTGGGACTTGTAGGATAGTACATGAGATTCATTGAAGGATTCTCCAAAGTTGCACATGCCATCACTTCTTTGCAAAAGAAGGGGATAAAGTTTGAATGGACCTCGAGGTGTGAAGAAAGCTTCCAGCAGTTGAAGAATCTTCTCACCACTACACCAGTATTGAAAGTTGTAGATCCAGAGAAGGATTTTGTGGTATGTACCGATGCATGCGGACAAGGGCTTGGAGGATTCCTTATGCAAGGTAACCATGTGATATGTTATGAGTCGAGAAAGCTGAAGGAGCATGAGAAGAACTATGCCACTCATGATCTAGAGCTTGCAGCCATAGTACATGCTCTCAAGATGTGGAGGCATTACTTAATGCATAGAAGATTTGGGCTCAAAATAGACCATTGTGGTCTGAAGTATCTATTTGATTGAAGCCTACTCTGAATGCTAGGAAAGCAATATGGCTAGAGTTTTTATGTGAGTTTGATTTTGAAATCAAGCACAAAAAGGGAGAAGAGAATAAGATAGTTGATGCGCTTCGGAGAAAGGTGCATGACATGCATGTGACATCCCTTAGTACTTGCCAATTAGATTTGAGGCTGCAAATTGTTAATTGTACTGTCATTGATGAATTGTATAAGCTGGTAAAAGACAAATTGCAGCAGCCAAGTCTTGAGAAGAGGTATGAGGGATTTAAATTGGAAGAATATGGAATTCTTACCTATAAAGGTAGAATTTATATTCCAAATGTAGCATATTTGAGGAGAGTTGTTATGGATGATAACCATCAAACTCCGTATTTTGGTCACTCAGGATACCAAAAGACAATTGCTACAGCCAAAAAGAAATACTTTTGGCCAGGAATGAAAAAGGATATGGCTTAATACATTTTAAGATGCATGAAATGTCAGCAGGTAAAGGTTGAGCATCAACACCCAGCATGTTTGTTGCAGCCTTTGCCAGTTTTAGAATGGAAATGGGAGGTTATTTCCATGGATTTTATTACAAGATTGCTAATGAATTGGAGACAACATGATTTCATCATGGTTTTGGTAGAAAAGTTAACTAAGGGAACACATTTTATACCGGTGAAGTCTACGCATAAGACTGATGACATTGCAAAGAACTTCATGAAGGAGATTTTAAAATTGCATGGATTGGCGAAAAAAATAGTCTCTGACTGAGATGTCAAGTTCACTTCCAATTTTTGGAGGGGGTTGTTTGCAGATTTGGGTACAAAGCTAAACTTCAGCAGTGCCTACCATCCTTAGACAGGTGGGCAGATAGAGAGAGTTAATCATGTTCTTGAACATATGCTTCGCATGTACGTAATCGACAAACCAACAAAGTGGGAAGATTACTTACACTTGGTAGAGTCTTTTTATAGCAATGGATAGCAAGCATCCTTGGGGATGAGTCCGTATGAAGCTTTGCACAGAAGAAGGTGTAGGACACCAATGACTTGGGATAATCTAGTGAACCGGGTTATGCTTGGACTAGAATTGCTCAAGGAAATGGAGCAAGAGGTTGTAAAGATCAGGTAGAATATGAAAGCAGCACAGGACAGATAGAAAATCTATGCAGATGAGCATAGGGTGAATAGGGAGTTCAGTGTTGGGGATCATGTCTACCTCCGAGTGAGGGCAAGGAAGGTTTCCTTGAATCTTGGAAGTTGTGCCAAGCTGTCACCAAGATATTGTGGACCATTTGAAGCACTTGAAAGAATAGGACTAGTTTCATATAGACTTGCATTGCCTGTTAGTACTAGAGCTCATAATGTTTTTCATGTTTTTTTGCTTAAGAAATATGTACATGATCCTAACCATGTGATAAATTGGGATTTGATTCAGGTGGAACCCGAGGGAGAGTTCCAAACTGAGCCAATGCACATGCTGGACACGAAGGTCACAATGCTCCAAAACCGAGCCATAGGGCAGGTAAAGGTGCAATGGGAGAACTACAGACCTGAAGAGGCTACATGGGAGCTGGAGGATGCCATGCAATTGGCACATCCATTTTTGTTCAATTCTGCGGAACACTGAGGCAGTACGAGTGTAGCATTTTGTTCAAATTTTGTAAAGCACTGAGGATAGTGCTATCGAAAGGGGAGGGGAATGTAACACCCCGGTTTTGACCCTGATGCATTAAATATACATTATATATATACATATTGTAAATAATCATGGTCTGGAGCTAAAGGAAAAAGCCCCACCATCGATTTGGTTATGTTGTGTTTCAGTGATTGGAATTGTTACCGATGGTATATCGGGATATACGGCACATATTAAGTTGTGGAATCATGTAACTATGCATTTTAATTAAAAGAACCCCAACTAGCTATGTCAATTTAACTATATTGAAAAGGGCATGATTTTCCTACGGATAAGGGGGGGGGGTGGATTGTTAAACCTGAAACCCATGGGGAAAAGTCATGTGTCAACCACTTAAGGTCATATGTTAGTTGAGGGCAGTTAATGCTGGGTAGTGGTGGGTGGCAAGCTTGCCCCCACGCACTCTCCACCAGATGGTTCAGTCACACGCACAGGCTGGGAGTGGTTTTCCTCACGTGTTGTTTGGGATGTTGGATCATTCTGTCCACTCTCTCCATTGTTGGTTGTTCATTCCTCACGCACGGAAATTCTTCATTGCCCATCTCACGCAAAGACACCCGATTTTCCTCACGCAGAGTTGAGATAAAAGGATTCACGATTCTATGTGTGGGGTTTGGTTCTCCTTTCTCTCACCAATTGTTGGTCTATGGATATGTTTTCCCTCTCGTTCACGCAGAGAGTCTGTTCCTTTTCCATTATCGAACTGTGTAATGTCCCGTTACTTCATCGTTGAACCAGGGCTCTGGTTTCTTCATTGGTCATTGGTTGTGGTCTCATTCACATTTTTTGTTGATTGTGCTTCCCTTTACATAGTGGTATCTATTGTAGGTTGTTGTGGAGTCATTTTGGCCACGATAGGGCCAAGAATGACTTAGGGATTGTCTTCCCCTATCCAAACTGTGAATTGTTGGTTTTGCTGCATGCATGCAATGATTGGTCTTCGGACTGTATTGGGGTGGTGATGAGGGCCTGATTTGCTTGAAAAACCTCGTGGGTTTGGGAACCACACAGACAGAGCTAGAGGGTTGGCTTTCTTCTCCACAACCCCTCAATAGCACTGGAAGGGAGGTCAGGGCCTGAGGGACTCTGTAGTAGAGAAAGGACTGATTTCCTTGTGTTGGGTGTGTGTAGGTGTCCTAGAGGTCAGGTTAGTTCTGGTGTAGGTGTCCTTATCTCTTCAATGAGCTCACCAGCTTAGCATTTATCCTTTCCTAGCTCCTGGATGGCCTGATAAACACAACTGTGTTGACTTGGCTGATCTGTTGTTTGCCTAATAAACCCAACTGTGTTGGCTTGGCTAAATTGTGTATCCTTGAATGTTTTGTTTATCCTTGGCTATAACTAAGCCTGCTTGTTCCTTATTCCTTGGGGAATCATGCCCGACTTGAGGGTGACAGTGTTGTTGAGAGATTAAGGAGCACGCTAGACTATGGTTGGGTGGAACGTTGCAGCGACGTACCTAGTTGCGAGACAGTTCTTATAAGATAAGTATTCTTGACTAATCTATTTCTGCAATACTATTTACTGTCAATAAATTATTGATGAACATCTTGAATGCTGAATTGTATGTTTTGCTTCCACTGAGTATATGTATGATTATGCATCTTAGTAATTTTTATGTTTTAATCATTTTTCTTTAGTTTTATAAATATGTACATGTTCATGGGGCTAGTTGCCCAGATGGTTGGTGTATACTAGCGTCCTCTTCATCACTCGGAGGGTCGGGGGCGTTACACTTAAGATATGGAGAACATAAAATGAGGGTTGGAAAGATTGAACATGTGAATGGAGGGGATAAATTGACATTGATAGAGTTGACGGTATGATTGTTGAAATTCATTTTGATAGGAGAATGAAGTGTTGTTACATTTCTCACAAGATCGCTTTACTTAACCCATGCTTTAAAAAACTACACAAGGTAGACTTCCTCATGAACATCCCATATGTTCTAAATGAATGACTTTCTATGTGAAAGGACTATGAGGGTTTCATTTAAGACATGTGGTTGAAAATGGATGATGCTTTAGGTTACCACTTAACATTAGAGGATTCGTTAGGTTTTCTTTCTATTTCCCCTCTTTTCGAATCTCATCCCCTTTAGTCCAATCCATAGCTATTGAAGGGTATGTACACCTCTGTAGAATTTAGCACTTAAATCACTACGCAGAGGGGGGTCCCTTGTCTCGCAAACAAGGGGGTCTCATACACCAATTGGTGTCTAGCTTGGTAGTGACCTTAAAAATATATTATTATTTATTATTATATCGTATTACAACATTAATATGTGCATACTTTTGGTTGCACTAAGAGTAGCTAGTAATGTTATGCTTCAAAAATAAAAATAAATTACATGTCACCTAAGAAAGTAAATTTAACAAAATAATAAGAACATGCCCACTTAAATAAATACACACATCATGTGCACTCATAAAAAAACTGCATAGATGCATCTTAAACCCAAATCTAGCACGGATATGGATTCTTGACATTTAAAAATTTTAAATAAAATAAATTTACTCCCAAGAAATGGATAACATTACCTACCTAGGCATCCACTAATGGGACCTTGGCATTCTAATAGAAATCTAAACAAACATATTTACATAGTATTATTAATAAATTTTCTTAGTATTAAAAAAAAAGTAACAGAGTGTCCACATGTGAAATAGAATATTAATAATTTGAAATTTTTTGTATGTAATGTGAACTTGTTAGGTCTTTCAACTTAATGAAAATCATTTAATGAGAATGAGATAAAAAAGTGGACAAAGTGAACTTTTAAGGCAAA
>LPNX010692212.1:186863-243580 GCA_001517045.1 Pseudotsuga menziesii | reverse complement strand
CCAGATCGAGGTTCCCTCCAAAGGGAAGTGATGAGTCCGTAATCCATTCTGACATGGTGAGAGGATTGGTTCCTTCCATGGTCATATGTAAGGGCTGAGCCATTCTGTCATGGTGAGAGGATTGATTCCTTCCATGTCATATATGAGTGTTGAGCCATTCTGATATGACTATAGGATTGGTTCCTACATGATCAGATATAAGGGCTACTTCCATTCTTTGAATGAGCTGCCTGGTGAGGTACCAGGAAAACTCAGTCTAGGACTGAGGGCCGTTCTGATATGACTGTGAGATGTGCTCTCACATGATCAGATATGAGTGCATGGCCATTCTGATGTGATAGAGGGATGTGTTCCCACTTGATCAGATGTAAGGGCTGAACCATTCTGTCATGGCTAAAGGATTAGGTTCCTTCCATGTCAGATGTGAGTGCTGGCCATTCTGACTTGGTGTTAGATATAAGGGCTACCGCCATTCTTTGAATGGAGCTACCTGGTGAGGTACCAAGAATCCTCAGTCTAGGACTGAGATCCATTGTGAAGTGACTGAGGGATATGTTCCCACATGATCAGATGTAAGTGTAGTGCCTTTCCAAATATGATATTAGTTGGGTTCTTATCATGCTGGTGGATGTGAGTGCTGTGCCTTTTCACAGATGATAGTAGTTGGGTTCCTATCATGCTGGTGATTGTAAGTGCCGTGCCTTTCCACAGATGGTAGTAGGTGTGTCCTACCATGCAGGTGGATGTGAGTGATGTGCCTTTCCACAGATGATGGTAGTTGTGTCCTATCATGCTAGTGGTTGTAAGTGCTGAGCCTTTTCACAAATGATAGTAGTTGGGTTCCTATCATGCTAGTGAATGCGAGTGCTGGTCCTTTCTGATATGATTATAGGATTGGTTCCTACATGATTAGATGTGAGTGCTGGGCATGCCTTTTTGACGAGTAGGTCATATGTAAGTGCTGGGCGGGCCATTCTGACTTAGTGTCAGATATAAGCGCTGAAGAAAGACCTACATGGAGGCTAGGCCTACAACCAGCATGAAAAAGGGTTGGCTCTGTAGAACTTCCTGTGATGAGAAGAATCATGAGATAGAACCCATGATGATCTAGTGATGATGTTCCAGTAGTGATGATCCAGATCGAGTGATGATCCGGATCCAGTGATGATGTCCAGTGATGATTCAGATCGAGTGATGATCCAAATCCAGTGATGATGACCAATGATGATCCAGATCCAGTGATGATGACCAGTGATGATCCAGATCGAGTGATGATCCAGATCTAGAGATGAAGATGACTTGAAGACAAAGAAGACTTGAAGACAAAGATGACTTGAAGATGAATATGATGAGAAGACCCAAAGAAGAAGACCAGTGGTGAAAATTGTGTCGAGAGAATACCTTCCTAGTTAAGAGGGAGTGTTGATGTAATTATAACTTCAGAATGTATTCACTTGTATTTCTTATCTATTGTAACCCGATGTTTATTCCGGGATGTTATCATGATATGTCATACCTCGATGTTCCAATCAGAAGAATCAATAATGCAATCAAGTCATGTCAAGTCATTGTGGGTAACCCTCCGATTGTCTAAGGGTTAAAGTCCCCGCAGTTCTGGGGCATTAGGGTTATTAGACTCTCCTAGTAGAGGTCGGCCCTAGTAGGGTTTTAGTCATGCTAGGATTAGTATAAATAGAGAGTTGGACTCTCTATTTAGTACACATCACATACACACTCAAGTGTAGCACATAGGTGAGGAAGGAGAAGACACTGGGGATAGATAAGAAGAAGATTACTGTTGTCAGGAGATCACTTACTATTTTGGGTTTTACTTTGGTGCTGATTCTATCTCTGAGGAAGTTGCAGGGTTTTCTCCATTTATGGTTTCCCTGAGGAAAACACTATGTTCATTGTTTCCTATGTTTTGATTGTTGTGCTTGTTGTTCTCTCAGTTAAAGATCCTAATGTTATGCTAGCTTAGTGTAAAAAATCTAACAATGGGAACATGGGGGAGGATTCCTTGGGATTTAGTGGGGTGGCCATCATAAGCCCGCAGAGTAGTAGAGGATGGTTGCAGAATTGGGGATCCAAGCTTTTTCTAGACTAGGGTAGACATAACACACATGGATTCCCCCTCATCCACTATGCACCGGTGCACGACCAAATTCTGGATAGACATTGGGATTTGGAAGGAAATGGTTGATGGCATCCACGGTTCTCCATTCTCTGTGTTGAATGTGATCAACTTGGAATCGGAGGGGTCTACAGCACCAAGGGAGGCTAGTAAGGCTTTCCGTTGTGTTGGGAAATTTTTGAGTACCTCAAGAGTGGACATGGCGGTAGGTGTTTGGGCCAAATCATCCACAATGCTGTAGCTTACAGTAGCTCAAGCCATGCTGTTGTTGGTAACCCATCGTATGGGGGGGCGCAAATGAAAAGGGGGTATCTGAAGAGGTGCATTGGTTGTTTTGGACGTAGATGCCGCTGATGTGTTAGTGGGTTCAGTGTTGGTTCTGTACTGATTTCGTCTGGTCTGTAAATTGACCTCTTTAGTTGTCATGGATAGCAGGTGGTGAACACCTGTTTCTGTTGTCGATGGTGCCCCCAGGGCATTGAGATTGGGCTGGGGAGTGGGTGCAGTTGCTACTAGTCCTTGGACTGGCAATGGATTTTGGAGGACCATGGGTGGGGACCTTGGTGGTGTTGGGTTGGGTTGAGCTTGGGCTTCTATATTGGTAGCATGATGAATCTTGTTGTTTATGGATTTCTTGGCATGACCCATGAAGGGGAATTTGTGTGTATAGTGCCCATAGACCTCACACAACATGCATGGCTGGTTTGTGTGCAATGGAGCGTTGCGTCTAGGTGCATTTGGTTGCTGAGGATTCTGGGTTGGCTGTTTTTCCTTGGCATTGTTAGGAGGGTTTGGTTGTTGACCACCTCCCTGCGATTGATTGTTGCCTTGGTTCCGGGCTCAGTTATTTCTAGCCTACCCTTGTTGATTATTGGGGGCTGGCTGGTTGGGATGGTTTTGCTGTGCAAACACCTATCCTAATTAAGGTGCTGGAGGAGTGGGGGTGGGGGCTTGAATGGCTTGCACTGGTGGTGCATACTAAACTTGGGTAGGTGCAGGTGCCACAAATGTGGGAATTTGTCCTACATATTGTTGTGCTGACCAAGTTAGTGCCTGGGCCTGCTGTGGTGGCGCAGGTTGTGCATAAGAAGTTGTGGCTCCGGATTGAGACATCATTCTTGCATAGTCTGGAGTTTGGTTTTTGTAGACAACACTGGGGGTGTTTCTTGGTTGTGGTGGTATTGCAGGTGTTGTCGGACGATGCTGTTATTGGTGGCAGAAAAAACCTATGATGCCATCTGCGGCATGGGATGCCACCGGTGCACCCTGATAAGAGGTTTTTGCATGGGGAGCATCTGGAATGACAGTGTAAAGGTATCCAGACTGTGCTTATATCAGATCAAATTGCTGGGCTTTCAATATGGCCTCCTCTTTGGATTGGAGACGTTTGAATGTGACGTCCTTTGCTATAGGTGGTTGCAAAGTTTTTAGGAACCAATCCAGGAAGATCCTTCCATCAAGTTGAATTTTTCACAAACTACGACGTCGCTTCCACTCATGGATGTGATCGGTTATGTGGGTCGTAGTATTCTAATGGCAAGATAACAAGATCTCCACCCCTTCATCGCATCTAATGAGGAGTTGGAAATATTGCAGGAACATGAAAGCCAAGGAGTTAAAATTCGGGTACTTGGCTTATGGTAGCTCAATGTACCACTTAGCTGTAGCACCTGTGAGGGTGCGTTGGAACAGTCTGAGCCTGATCAAATAATCTACAATGCTATTTTATGAGCAAAATAGGTGAAACATCATGATGTGGTTTTGGGGGCACTCCCCTGCCTTTCCTTCAAACTTGGGAATGTCTGAGGGAAGTTTCATTGGCATGGGAGGCCAAAACGTTTGATGGTGGATAGGGTCATTTGTTAACCGAGCCAAGTCAGGCAAGTTGAGACGTGCCATGAAAGGAAGGTTTGACCCAAGGTTGATATGATATGGGGCAGCAATGTTGGTGAGGTTTGCAGGGACATGATGCACCTGCATAACTGGGGGTACTTGTGGCACCGTTGTGGATGGGCCACTTCCCACAAGTGTGGTAAATGGAACTGTGTGAGTGGAAGGGCCACTGCCCCCATGTGTGATAGGAGGGGTAGTGTAGGTGGAAGGGCCATTTCCCCTAGGCATGCCAAGTGGGACAGTGTGCGTGGAAGGGACACTGCCCCCATGTGTTATAGGTGGGACAACTTGACTGGTCAATATGGGTGGTGGTAGTTGGCTTATGACAGTTTGCATGACCGTGCTGGGGCCACCAGTAGGGGTGTTGGTGGTAGTTTGGGGTGTGGACATGGGTCCATTGCCAATAACTGAGCTGGAAAATGGATCCAGGTTTGTACAAGCCATGGGGATAGATGGAACAGTATGTAGGTCCGGCTCAGATTGGTATGATTCTGAGTCTAAATAAGAGGATGTGTGGCCTTCTGATGATGTAGAGGGTCATCAAGAATGGTCTCGACAGTGTTGGTTCAAGGACCCGAACTGTGGTGGATTGCCTCTCAGGCATGAGGAAGAACATGGGGGATAAATTTTGTCTGATTTGTATGTCAAGTGGTGGAATATGGTAATGAATTTTGGACCCCAGTTTTAATGGCTTCCTATTGGCTTCAGGTGGTCACTCGACCACTAAGATTGCCAGAAGACAGCACTTGGCTTTTTCCTCACGGGAGTGCTAGTTAATTGGTGGGGGTCGTTGCTCATTTCACTTGGAAATTCGTCTCAGCAGCCAACTACTTTGGGGTTCCCGTGGTACTCCTCACAATGAGTTTCTGGGCTGAGCCCAAGTGTTTCTCATGGTTAAGGAAGTTAGGGACTTATGTCCTCAAAGATTGCAGATGGTTGGACTAGTGTAAATTATAAATTTTAATGGCTAGCTCAACATCATAAACTGAGTTTGGTTGCATTAGAGGAAATTTCACCTCAAAATGGGCCTCCTAAAAAAAATTAATAAAATAATAGTTAAAATAATAAAATAATATCTATTAATTTTGAAGGAAGAAAAGAAAAAAACTACTTTTTTGTTTGTATTTTTTACATATCTCCCTGTGTTTTTACTCAAATTTCAATCAGGAGAGCTTTTTGGATGAAGAATTAAATTCCGCATCCAAGGAGTACCCACTCAGCATACTTTTACGGACCTCACTACCCAAAAAACAAGAAATACCTAGAAAAACGTGATGATGATGTCATCATCATGTTTTTTCAAGTATTTCTTGTTTTTTGGGTAGCGAGGTCTGTCAAAAGTATGTCGAGTGGGTACTCGTTGGATGCATAATTTAATTCCGCATCCAATGAGCTCTCCTGATCTAAATTTGAGTAAAAACATGGGGAGATATGTCGAAAATACAAACAAAAAAAGTAGTTTTTTTATGATACTTATCCCCAAATTTATATTAAAAAAGTGTTTAATACCTATATGGTATTTCAAATTTAAAGCAATTTCATTGGATGACACATGATGACATGGAATTTGAGTTAAAGTTAAAAGGCCCTTTTTGAGTTGAAATTTCCTCTAATGAGTGGTTGCTTGTATGGTTTATGAATAGTCTATAGAGATTGTATTGCAGAACTTATAATGTGAATAGATTGTTTAACATAGCAATAAATTGTAAATAGAAACTTGAATGCATGCCATACCTGAATCTGAATCTGAACCTGACTAGGTGATTTCCTTACACTTGTATTTCTCTTCAACCAAGAAAGAGTGTTGGGCTGTCAAAACAATGGGACTAAGCCAATCCGTAGATCCTCAGGTCACTCTCCGGATGCAAGGTCAGTCAACAGGGAGGATGCGAATGCCGTGAAACCCCCATCGGTCTCCACCCCCTCTACCTTCAAGGTCACCCGTTTTTAGTGGTTTAGAAAAACGACAGGTGAAGTTCCTATTACTATACGAGCTTCACCCTTTGTCTTATCCAGAATACCCCGAAGGGTGATGAATGGGTAGAGGAGGAAGGGCTAGGTAAGATGTTAATTTCAACTTAAGAATTGAAACCTACAATAATTTTTTGGTTCAAGATTTAAACAGATTCATTAACTAATTAACCATTTAATTTAACATTGATTTACACATGCTGTAATAGAATAAACATATACTGAAAGGAAATAGACATAGATTTGATGGACAGAGGTGTCTGAGCCGCACTGACAGTCCCAAATCTTTACAAATCCGAATCTGAGAGGCAGATCGCTCTTTTTGGGGAAAATGTGGCGAGGGGGTCACCAAATTTTCCCTAAAACAAGCGAGAGGGCTGCTCATAAATTGCAAACAGAAGCGATCTGCCTTCTGGGATGAAGTCGCACCTTTCAGGCCTGAATGAGCGACCTGGTCACACCTTTCAGCCCGATAAGAGAGACTTGGTCCGAAAGATGGAAATTTCTTGAACCTGAGCCAGATCCGGTCGACAGTAACCTGTACTATGGACAAATGGGCTCGGTTTGACCTTGAGGAGGCTTGACAGTAACTAAAAATGCAGGAAAAGATAGATCTAAACTAGATTGAGCAGAAAATTAAACTAGGGTAAATAAAACTAAAATGCAGAAATAAAACCCAGGGATCCTGTGGGATCGACCTAGTATGGTCACCAAATCTGTAGTAGGGCTTTCACCCTAGCTACAGGTAGGAATGACACCCTTATGTCTATAGGGAAAAAGGGTAGGGTTCCTGTGAGGATGAAAGAACAGAAAGAAAATGAAAAACAAAACCCCTCTACACACAAGGTTAGGGCTAAGCTCCACAACCTTGCATCAAATTGTTAGAAAACCAAAGGACCTACAAGCAATCAATGGAAACCTGCAATAAAATGTCAAGCAATAAAACTACAACCAAATAATGTTAGAAAAACTACAATGTAAAGAAAGCAAAAGACAGCAAAAGACAAGTATACCTTCTCTGGTTGGAATGGGCCACCATGCCCTAGCTTGGAAGAGCACCCCTCAATGGATGGGGAGCTATGGCTCAATGGAGGAATGGAGGAGAGGGAGGGTGAATGACTTGAGAGGAAAAGGGTCTCAAGGCACTCACATGGACAGCGTAACGATAAGGAGATGAGAAGTGATTTGAGAGTGACCCCCACCCCTCTATTTATACTTTTCTCAAGATTTTTAGGGTTTTAAGCCCTTGGTTGGGGCTTTAGCCTCTTTTTTGGGATTTTATCCCCTTTCACCCAATATTTAGCTCCTTTAGGGGTTTTAAGATCCTTTGAGGTGTTTTATCCCCTTTTTGGTGGTTTTAGCCCCTATGGGAGCTAGTTTGGATCTTTTTAGGGGGTTTTAAGCCCTTTTTCATTTTTTAAAGCCCTTTTGAGGGTGTGGGGGTCAAATGAGGGTCGTGCATGGATGTCCTTGGGTGGTGTAGGTCATGTAGAGCTTAGTGATAGATTTTTTGGATTAACAATCCTCATTGAAATTTCATTGGTTGGATAAAGGGCCAATGTAACTAGAATAAGGTGAGAAAGGGACAATGTTGCCAAACCCACTCCCAATAGTCTAAAGGAGTTCCCATGGTACTCATTGGAATGAAACAAGTGTAGGAAAGGACTATTTCCCCTCGAGACTTGAATGAGACTCCAAAACAAATTACTAGGTCGAGAGAAAGGGTTAGTTGGTCACTTAAAGAGAAATATTTTGAGGGAAACCTCTCTGCCTGAGCTATAGAACATAACAAATGTAGTCGATATCATGGTCCTTGTTACTACAACAACTGAATAAAATTTGGGAAATTATGGATTCTATGGAAATGGTTTGGTCGAAATACCTTTATTTCTGGATCAGATCTTTCTTACTTTGAGGTAGTTGGTTAGAACTATAAACTATAAATAAGTGAACTTATGGGTTCTCTAACATATCACATTTAGATGTTGATAATGCTTATTCTTCATTTTGATGTTATGATCATGATCCATTGTTCTTAATGGATTTAGTGTGTCATTAGACACCACCTTTCTTCTTGGAATATTGTTCCCTTATTTTCTTTTAGTTTTGTTCTATTGTTCAATCTGAGAGGTTTCCCAATAGTTCCTTCTCCACCTCCTCAATCCTCATCACTCTAACCATAAAAGGGTAGTAAAGGGCCACTGCTCCTTCTCCTCCTTACTCTAATTTCATTAGTGTGAGTAAGGGAAAGCATAATTAGAATAGGGTGGGAAAGGTTAAATGTTGCCAATCCTCCTCTCGTATGTCTAAAATGGAGTGCCCATGCTACTCATTCGAATGGAATAAGTGTGGGATATGGATAGATATCCTTGAATATTACTTTGAAAAAATACCAATGAAATATAAAGGGACAATAAATTGCTTGCTTGAAGGCCAACATTTTGAGAAAGGGCCCATGCTTTGTCCTTCTCATCACTCTAACCATAGAAGGCTGAGAAAGAGACAGGGAGCCTTCTCTTCCTTACTAAAATTTCAGAAATGGGAAAAATGGCCAGTGTAAATAGAATAGGGTGAGAAAGGGCCAATATTTCCACTCTCTTTCCCAAAACTATAAAGGAGTTCCCATGATAATAGTTCGAATGGAACAAATGTGGGTAAGGGATAGTGCCTCTTGAATATATCACTCCTTCAATCCATATCTAGAAAGGGCTCGTTATCCTTCTCTATCTCACTCATATTATGGAAGTGTTAAAAGGGAACATTCTCCTTATACTCCTATTACTATGAATGGCAGAAGTGTGAGAATGAAGCCCCTACCTCCTGAAATAATGACCCCCCCACCCCCCAAGAAATGAAGGAAATATAAGTCCTCGTCCCTCTGATTTAAGAGCTATGATAAATGGGCCTTTCCCCTTATTTTCTTCCCATATTTGATTTAAGTCTGAGTAAGGGACATTGCTCCACTTCCTCCCAGAAATGACTAGTGTGTGCAGAAGGGAAACTACACCTTTTCATAGGAGTCACTAAAATTGGAAAATTATAAAAAAGGGACCATGGTCCTTCTCATGCTCATTCGAATGGAGTGAATGTGGCGAATTTTCTTCCTCCCAAAAGGTCCATTTATCCTTCTGTATCTCACCCAGATTACAAGTGTCACAAAAGTGTGAGAAAGGTCCCATTCTTCTTCTCATAATCTTATTAGGAAATGGAACGAGTGTTAGGACCAGAGTAATTTAGAAAAATATGGACAAAAACTATTTCAATAGATCTCAACTAATGCACAAAATATGGACTAATTTAGCATAATATTTAATAATTCTGGACCAAAATAATCCTTTAAAAGTGCAGTTATTACGCAAATGTTGTGAGATTTATAAAACCTATTTTTGGTCTTCCTCCAAATAATTCTAGAACGTGGGAAATGTATCATGCACTTCGAGAAGATGCATGAAGGAAAAAGAATTCCCACCAAGATGTTGGTCCAAAACTGCCTTGCTACTTGACGCATTCTAATTGACAACGACTTCGAAATTGAAATTTCAAAACCATTTTTGGCTCAATCGATGATCGCCTAATCCTACCAACAATAAATTTCATCCTTGCGCATGCAAGCATATAGAAAGGACTCAATGAAATACAAAGGAGGAAAAGGTGGAACCCACGTGTGCCAACCCTACACATACATGTGTTAGGTGGGCCGAGATGATGTTAGATCCTTCTCATCCTTACTCAAATTTCAGTAGAGTCAGAAAGGGCCAGTGGAATTAGAATAGGTCCTTTGAAACATCACTAGATTAATCTATAACCACTCACAAAAGAGTTTGGGAGAGGGGAATGCTCCTTCTTCTCCTCTTTCCATGAATGGAAGAAGGGGGGAAGGGATTAAATCTATTGCTCATGTTCTTCTTGAAAATTACAAATGTGAGTATGAGCCATTTCTCCTCTAATTCACTTTGAAAGATATTGTTAATTTATATGGATATTTTATTGCACAATTTGGTGCATCATTAAAAATACTGTTTTGGGGCTTATTAAAGGCCAATATATGAATATTTTAGTCTATATTCTATGGAATAATTAGTATGAAAAAGGGAATTAAGGTGTTGAATAATTGATGATTAGAATAACGTGTAGAATGTGGAGTATAGATGGAGCCATCATATTGATGCAATGTAAAAAACAACATGGATCCATCATATTAATGCAATGTATAAAAAGACATTTAAAACAACAACAATTTCCAACTGCTTAATAAAATTATCAAATTTCAATACTATAAATTTCTTAAGCTATTGTTTCATCTATATTAATTACAAATATGCAAAATACTATCGAATGGTGGTGTGAATAGAGCAACGAGTGGGATCATGGCTCAGTATTTGGAAAGGATGTCAACCGTTAAAACATGGTAACGTTGGCAAAACCTTGGGATTGAGGGATTTATGATAATTTTCCATACCAAACATCCTAATATGATAATGGAGGTGCAATTTAGCATACCACCTGTAGTATAAGGTTGATCAGGAAGAGACAACAAGGATACGCTCAAGATAGTGCAGAAGAATCACCCGAATCAATGCACATTAGGGGTTATCGCATCCACAAAGTAGGGTGTAGCTAGCGTATGGATGAATTGGTCCCTGTTCTTGCTGAAATAAATGATGGAGGACATCATGTTGGCACACGAGGTTGGTAATTCAGTCACTTATTCCTGGCTAATGATACTCATCACGTTGGTTGGATGGGTGGACCCGACAAATTATCAAGGAATGGAGGTTGATTCTATCAACATATGCTGAGGCACAAGATATAAAAATATATGGGAGCTCAATGATAAGGAATTGTAAACAAACAAAAAAATTAAGTTTTAACTATACTTAGATGTACTACAAGAGGAAGCAATCAAGGTGCTACATCTCATAGATCAAGCTGTGAAGAAGTACTAGAGGATTACACAGTTGGCGATGTGATCCCACACCATACATATTTAGGTGTGGGTAGAATTGGAGAAACAATGGATTATGACAGAGTATAAGTTAACTAATGAAGAGATGGATGTCATCATATAAGAATGGTCCCGATAAAGGAAATTTTTAATGAGTGACAAAGAGTTTTCAGACCCATAAAATGGACCACTGACATATGTACCGAAAGAATCAGAGGAGGAATAAAAATCACAATACGAGGAATCATAAAAAACTCCAATAAAACCAGATTTGGATAAACAATAAGAAGAAGTGTGGACGAAGCTCCAGTTCGAGCAAGGCGAGGGGAGCAACATTATGAGACACTCCGATGATGAGTTAAACACAGTATTGGTAGAAATCACTACAACAACCAAGGACAATCGAGTGAAGGTAACACAACATGTAACATGTTACTTACACTAAGTCACACATCTAATGTAGACACTGAAAAATGCAGTACTCAAGACGAGGATAGCGTAGGAAAAAGAGCTGCAAAGGGAGGTAGAAGTCGACATTGGCACAAGGGAGCAACTAGTATAGATCCTACCATGGGAGATCAAAATGGGGGATGAGGATATAGACAATAAATTACGAGGGAAATATTTGATTGAACTTAAATTAAACCTACTTCTGATTCCTACACTGACAAGGCTTCAGATCATAGCAAGCGAAGAAATCAAAGACAACGAAGAAACAGTCCACGAATAGCTGGTTCGGTCCAAGCAACAAGAAAAAAGCACCGAAGAGGAAATTCAACACCTAAAAGTGGAAAAGGAGGAAATCATAGATGAAAAGGAAAAGGAATTTGAGGACAAGAAAATACTAAAGAGAGAAGTCTCATTATCCTGCGAAGAGGTACCCAAAGTTAGTCCAAAAATGTTGGCAAAAGCAAAAGTATTGCGACTAAGTAAAGTTGTCACAGACCTATGGAAGGAAAACAAAGAGTCCTAAGCTAGAGAGGTACCCAACACACCGCCATAGAAACCAGCAAAAAAGAGAAGTGAAATTGAAGATACTACAACAAATATTGCGGAATTAGAGAAGGCATTGTAGAGGATTGCAGATGAAATAAAACGGTTTTTGGGGAGCTTGGTACAAGATGAGCAGTTGCACCATATGGAAGTACAACTTGGTGAAGCATAAGCGTAGTTGAAAAAATTGTGGGGATCACTAAAAATGATTCCCCCACTTGCACACATAACCAAGACAACAGAGCTAAAAGGGTTGCATCAACGCGTTAACAAGGCACATACAAGGCACCAGTGGAGGTCAAGACACGGTGATGAACCGCAGGGTACAACATAGCTATTGGCACTCAAATCTATGGATGAAATCATGAATGCCAAGGAAAAGTTGAGAAAAGTACAACATATGAGTGAATAAAATCCAACGGAGTAGGAAGTGGAAGAGTGCACAACAATTAGGGAAAAGGTCAAGGAAGCCGTTGATCAAGTCAAAACAAAATATGACAACTTCAAGGGAAAGTTGAATGCACCAGTTGCTTCCAGCTGAGGTGGCTCTAGGATGAGCCATAAGTTTGTTTTGGGAGAATTTTGGCAAGGGGTTGGAGTGGGAAAAGTGTAGTACTGCCACTGACAGGAAGGATGTCGACAAAGAAAAGTCAACCGCGGTGGAGGAAGAAACCAATGAATTAGTATATTTTGGTTGATTTAGTTAGAAATTGGTCAAGTGGACAGTTTTGTAACAACATAGAAAGCCTATAAGTATATTTAGGATTGTAAATCAAAAGGAATCATCTATATATGCTTCTTTCTATCGATCGATTGATCTATTGTCTATTTTTTGCTGAAGATTAATCAACTAAGGAATGTTTTTTGTCTTTCGCAGTTCATGTTTGTTATTGATGTGGTGAATAGTTTGTTGACACTATCCTGTCGAAATGGGTTCCCTCCGTAGGTCTATCAACACCCATCGATGCAAAATCCCTAAACATCAGCCTGGATAGGTTTTACCGTACCTAACAACACCTGTGAAGAAGGTGTAGTCTCACATGAGATGTCTCAGGGTGGGCTAGAGGAACCAAGTTTCCGTAAAGGGAAGAATAATTTCACACTATATGTTATTCTTCTACAAAATATAGAGATCCATGGTTCCAATTAACCTCTTTTCCAGATCAGTACATTCGTACTTTCTCGGATTTAAATTGACAATCACATGTTCTCATAATTCATATTCACATTGAGAGTAGAAAAACAATCGACATATAGCAAACCAATAAAATTTGCATCATTCATATTTAACCATAAAACACATATATCACAACATTATATACTTCGCATGATTCATTACTAAATGCATATCACAAATATACATAATATAAACATAATTATGTCACCAACAAAGTCTTCATTCCATTAATCCCAGAAATACATCACAAAAAGACAAAACTTCCTTGGCCGATTAACCTCAGACCAAAAAATACATTCATTCCTATGAACTAGATTAGATCTATCCCGATGATGATAATGATAATACATATAACTCTACTTATATAGATATTTTTTCATTACAAAATGGTCCACTTGACCGATCTCCTAACTAATTTGACCGAAATTTCCTAACTTGTCGGTTCCTCCTTTCGTCGTGGTCGATTCTTCTTTGTAACTTTTGTTGATGGAGGAAATGTGCTTTGTGCATCCTAAATCCTTGCCAATAAGACCCTAAAAAAAACTTGTGGCTCACCCTTGAGCCATTTCATCTGGAAATCACTGGTTCATTCAGCTTCGTCTTGAAGGCATCATATTCATTTTTAACTTGATCGAAAAATTCATTGACCTTATTTCTGATTGCTGCACACTGGTCTAATTCCTCTTCCATTGGGTGGTATTCATTCATATTATGTACTATTCTTAAGGATTCCTTCATCCTTGCGGTTTCCTCCATGGATTTGAGCACCATTTTCTCTGCTGCATTGTGCAATTTGTCCAACTGTGTCGACCTCCTCTAGTGCCGTGTACGCGCCTTATTGATGCATTGTTGTAAATCTTTAAGGCCCACTGACTTGGTCAGCTACATAAGTAGGGGAATCGATTTGAGTGATACCCATATTTCTATCAGTTACGCTTCTTCTTCACCAAATTGTGCCTCCAATTGGTGCAACTGCTCGTCTTGCACCAAACTGTCCCAAAACTACATGATTTCTTCTGCTATCGTCTGGACTTCCTTTTCACATTTTGAAATTTCTATTGTGGTGTCTTCAATTGTTCCTCTTCTTACCATGAGTTTCTCCCATGGTGTGCTTGGTATCACTCGAACCTGCTACTCCTTGTTTTATTTCCTCAGATCATCGACAATTTTCCCAATCACAATACTTTTGCTTCCGTAAATATATCTGGAGTAATGTCTGGGATCTCTTTGTAGGCCATCAAGATTGCTCTCTCTAGTCTCTTCCTGTTGTCAAAATCATTTGTCCTTTCATCTAGGACTACCTCCTTTTTCATCTTTAGTCATTGAAGTTCTATTTTAGCGCTCTCTACTTACTACTTAGACTAGATCAATTGATTATGAACTATCACCTCCCTGTCTCTGATTTCTTCTCTTGCTACCATCTCGATGCATGTTGACATGTGCATTGGGAGTTTGTTGAGCTCAAAACCAATAAAGTCAAACCCCTTTAGCGTAGCATCTATGTGCTCATTCCCTTTTGTAATTTCTTATGGTATAATATGTACCAACCAGACTTTGTTTCCTATGTGCACCTTGACTCCTCTTTACAGTGTGCCCTCAAGTGGTACCCTCGTATCCAGTACTATGTTTGTCAGTGTTGTAGAAACCATATAACCTATTGGAAGTACCTTGTTGTATGATGCATTTTCATGGTAGCATTCTCGTTGGTCACTGCAGTGATTGTAACTACTACCTTGTTTACTTGTTCATTAGAGAGCCCTAAAGTACTCCTCCCTTCACCCTCCTCAAACTGATGCTTCATCCACACCTCTGATTGTTGTTTCTCTAGGTCCTATTTGGTTGGGTTTGCATACTATTCCTCCTCTTGCAAATATTATTCCTCTTCTAAATCCTTAGGCAGTTCTTGGTTCAGCGAGACATATTCTGGTGGTCCCTCTCTCAGGTCCGATAATTCCTCCTCACTTATTGACACTTTCCACTATGCTGGCCAATCTAATATAATGGCATCCAAATATTTATCAGTCAACTTAAATTATCTCATCAACCATTTATTCTCTGGATCTTTCCGCGGCTGAATGTATATGGCATGCAGGTCCATTTCCAATCACACGATCTTTCGGTACTTGCTTGTGGCTTCATGTGTGAGTCACAAAATATTCACTGTTACATCCCATAGTGCATCCAAGTACAGATAAAATTGGATGTTATTGTCGATTTTCCTTTCCTTGTTGTTGAGCGCCCATAGGTTCTTATACCGCGCTCCTCTCCAAATTTTGACGTCATCAACATCCCTTCCTTGATAATATGTTGGTTCCCTCCAACTAACTAGTGCGATGAGTATCAACAACCAAGAGTAACTGAACAAATTCCTCACCTCTTGTGCCAATATGGAATCCTCCATCAGTTTGTTTAGAAAAAATAGGGACCAATTCATCTATACATCCATTGCGCACTACTCGGTGCATGTGATAACCTCCGACATGCATTGATTTGGCGTATTCTTCTTAACTACCTTTACTGCCAGTAACTTTGCTCCAATTCTTACTACCTGGTCATTGATAGTATGGATGATGTACTCTCTTTTGTCTTTTACCACGCCATATTTTTTTTAATTTTGTGGCCAACTTCTTGTCGTTATGCTTCCATCTGAAGTATTGGGACAGGTCAATCCCTATTGTAGGTAAGCCAGTGATTTGGGATATCAAATCGACCGTAATATGTACCTTTGTGCCCAACCAAAGATATGCTACATGAAAGCTTGCTAACAATTTCTTCAGACACACTTTGACCTTTAGGGATCACCCAAAGTGCAGCATGTGGATAATCAACAACATCCCAGACCACTGCAGTCCCAATTCACATTGTATCGATTCTCTGGTGATTGGGCCATTGTCACTTTGGGTTCTCTTCTCATATGTGTCTATGCATTATAGCTATGTAAAAATGTCATGGTCACTATATTTTAGCTTATGCAACCTCGGTACGATATCCACGGTCATGTGGAATCCCTTAGGTGTCATTGGCATCTTGATAGTGGACTTATGGTTTTTGTTCATGTAGACCATTGGTGCCCCTAAATTCCTCAGTGGTATGGACCCCAGGATATTTTCTATCGTCATCCCTTTCCACATCGTTGATTCCTCCATGGCCGTTGTCGATGTGCCAACTTCTTCTTCTGCTGCACCTACCCTTGTTAAACTTTGAGTTATCTTAGTCCTTTGGCCTGGAGTGATTGGGCGATTCACACTCCTTTTCTTTTTGACGGGGTGCACTACTTCAGTATTGAATTCTGGATCTTATTCTTCTATTGTTTCTCTTTCTCTTAGTGATCCCCATATACCGGTGCTCAAAATCAATTGCGCTATGGTTTCTTCAATCCTTTTCTTATTCCTTAATCTTAACTTCACTCTTATGCTACTTCTCTGCTCTGGTTTTTATTCTCCTTTGGTGCAATGGATCAACCATGCCCCTTGGCTCATTTTTGTAGCCTCTAATCCTTCCATGTGAATGACTTGGAGCATCATTTCCAAATCCATCGAATATTGACCAAATCCTGTGTCGATCCTGCAAATATGATAGCCACAATTTTCAATAAATGTGCATCTTTTATAGTTGCGTCATCACGTGTCTGGTGTAATTGTTGCATTTATTATCATATTTGACCATTACACACCTCGTCCGATATCTCCAAGCTTCAAACTTTGCTGCGATTCCTCTTTCCTTATTCCTCTGTCGTCTGTTGACACATTTCCCTTTCAGACTTTTCCATTTTTTTTACAGCGGCTGTCGCCATTGGTGTAGCATCTGGCTATCCTGATAGGGCCTTGTCCATAAACTAACTTCAATGGCATTTGTTGCATCAATAATTTGCATGTCATCCTGTAGGCTCATAATATCATGGGGATTTTTATATCCCAATTATCATGATTTCTATTGCATACTTTCATCAACGTGTTTTCTAATATCTAGTTAACACATTGACTACTCCATTCTCTTGTGGGTGATATGGGTTACTTTTCTTGTGTTGGATTTGAAATTCCTCAGTCATTGTTCTAATCGTCTGATTGAGAAAGTGATCCCCTTCGTCGCTCATGAGCATATTGGGACATCCAAACCTAGTAACTACATTTTCAAATAGGATCCTTACTACTATCGCAGCTGTGCAATCCTTCACTTGTGCTTCCTCGACCCATCTTGTCAAGTAGTATGTTGCATCAATGATATACCACACACCCATTCTTTTCCCTGGAGGATTAATGGGTCCTAAAAAGTCCATTGCCAATTTATCAAATGGTTGTAGAATTATCTGAGGTACTAACAACATTTCGTATCTCCGCGATGGTTTCCCCATTCTATGAAATGTGTCGCATCTTTTTGCATAACCTGTGGCATCGTCATGCACTGTCGACCACCATAATATAACTTAAATTATCTTCCTAGTGGTTACACGACCTCCATAATGTCCTCCTATAATATTTTCATGCATCTTGGCCAATACTCTTTCCTGCACATGCAGAAGAACATATTGACGTAGAATTTCATCTTGCCCCATCTTGTATAGATACCTTGCGATCAGTTGGAAGTAAACAAATCCAAAAAATAGTTGCTTCTTATGACTAGTGGTGAACTCCTCTAGGGATTTTCCGGTTTCTAAAAATTGGATGATTTGTTCGTAATGGCCATCCACCATTCCGACTTTAAACAACTGCGCATAAGGAAATCTATCCTCGATGCTGCTTCGTTCTTTATTTGACTCTACCCTTTATATATGATTGGGTCTTGTGTTTAACCTTCCAGGTTTCACAATGATATAGAAATCAAACTCTTGGAATAGTATAAACCATCGACATATCTCTTCCCCAACATAGGATTGTTGACCAGGTACTTCAGTGCTGAGTGATCTGTAAACATTTTGAAATTTCCTCCTAATAGGTAGTGATGGAATTTTTGTAAGGAATACACCATCACCAACCCTTCTCTTTCTATCATTTTGTATTTTTTCTATGTCGTAGACAAATTATGACTCGCAAACACAATCAGGTGGTAGATTTATCCTTCCCCTGGCTGAGCCAAGATTACTCCTAATGCGATTGACAAAGCATCAAGATGAACATGGAACTTTTTCATCCAATACATAAAAACTAATATTGGTGTTGCGACCATATTTTTCTTTAGAGTATCGAGGCTTCTATGGAGCTCATCATTCCACTCGAACTTTGCATCTTTCTTTAATAATTTCTCCATTGGCGCAGTGATCATTGCATATCCTCTTATGAACTTCTTGTAATACCCTGTGTGACCCAATGTCACCCATAGTTGTTTTACTATCGTATGTGCTAGTAAGTTAACAATTACTACAATATTGGTAGGATCGAACAACATGTCATCCTTACATACAATGTGTCCCAACATAATTCCAAATGGAGCGCAGAATACACACTTCTTTAAATTTAACAAAATCTGATGTTGTTAACATCTCTCTAACATCGGTCGAAGATTCACGGTGTGGTATTTTACCACGACATAGATGGTCCAATCATCCATTTAGAATGCTAGGAATTTATGAATGAATTCCTTTAACACAACTACAACTAACCTTGAAAAAAACATCGGTGCATTCTAGAGTCAAAACGACATCACTGTGTACTTAAAACATCCTTATTCTATTACGAAAGTGGTTTTTTGTTTATCCTCCTTCGAAATCCTTATTTGGTGATAGCCCAAAAATACATCTGTAGATAAATATATTTATTTTCCTCCTACTCCTTCCAGTACTTCGTCAGTAAATGGAGTCGAAAATAGATCATGGATACTTGCGTCATTCAGCTTCCTTAAATCGACGTAGATCCTAATTTCGCTGGTCTTTTTGTCCTGCACAACCATCAAACTAATCCATTCATGTTATTTAACAGGTTAGATAATTCCAACATCCAACATCCATCATCCATTCTAATTCTTCTTTTATGATCTTTTAGTATCTCAGATTCAATCGGTATGGTCGCTGCTTGACAGGTATTGCGTCAGGTTTCAGCGGAATTTTCATTTCGCCCAACTCACCTAAATTCCTTTCATCTCGAAAAAGTTGGTCAAGAATAAGTCCTGAAACATGTTTAGAAGATATTTGTTTTCCCCATTGCTGAATCAGCCTAGTAATCTCAAATTCTAGCAAACGTTGGGCTCTCTACTGTCCCATTATTAACCTTCTTCAGTTTCAACAGTTGCTTGAATTTGTCATCTGGTACTTTTGGTGCTGCGATGTCACGAATTCCATTAGATTCTAACATTTTGATGGCTCTCAGATCGTCTTCGTCATCAGTTTATATTGAAACATTGTAACATTTCATCATCGTTTGCGGTGTTATCATCCACTATGGTTCTGTTGGTAACTTAGTTGAAACTATGTCCAACACTTTGTCATGGATGTCCTATAGTGCACTATGGATGGATGGATTGCCATTCACAAAAATGAAAGTATGACTGAAGTTGACCATCAATTCTTCTCATTTTGTATTTTCCCTTTGAATTTATATAGAAACATACCACCTCTATGGTATTTCATCCAACGCATGGACAAACACATGGACCCACGCTTCCTTCGGCCTTATTACCCATGTGGTTTGGCATGCGACCATATGATCATTGGCATTTTTTATTCTGTCATATTTATTCCCTTGGTATAGATTATATTCTTTGAATATAACTTCCATCAGTCATCGACATACTTTCCAATCTCCCATCGAGGCCTTGTGCGTATCCCACCATCTGATTGGAGTATCCTTCAATGCTTCTTCCAACGCCAACATGCGCTGAGGTTTTGATACTCTTCCTTTGAATTCACTAATAAAAAATTCCAAGTCAGGTGTTCCTTCATATCTTGGAAAGTTGATGACTTCTATATATACACACATCAGCGACCGAGTGACTTGTGCACATTTCCTGATCGATACTTCATGTAACTGGTTTTTCTAGTTCTCTAGAACATCATCAGAGTCTGATGATGTGGAGCTAGTGCTTCACCAACCCAACTCTACGTCCACAGTGGGATTTATATAGTCCCCAGGAATATTGTAGGAACTATCCCATCCTCCCCCGACTTCATCTTTTATTGGTTTGACATATATTTTTCCTTCCTTGGGATCCAATGGGGCAATGATCCGTATATCATGATTTTCAAAGGTCATTACCATTTTCTTGAAATTGATAACTTCCAAATTTTCATTCTCCCAACCAATTCCCAACAACACAGGGTGTGATATGAGCTCGTCGACAATATCAATAAAATCGAAGTCTGCATATGTCTTTAGTATTTCCACTTTGACATGTATACGAGGTATGTTAAGAGTCCATATGCTTAACTATATATCATTAGTATTCAATTCAATTTCACAACAATAGAATATTGAGTATCACTGAAAGAAACACAATCACAATATGGACACAAATTTTTCCTGGGAAACCCTCAAGGGGAATAAAACCCA
Source organism: Pseudotsuga menziesii (assembly GCA_001517045.1). Taxonomy (NCBI): domain Eukaryota; kingdom Viridiplantae; phylum Streptophyta; class Pinopsida; order Pinales; family Pinaceae; genus Pseudotsuga; species Pseudotsuga menziesii. The sequence goes on along the minus strand of LPNX010692212.1, from coordinate 222,989 downwards.
ACAAACTCTATATAGATGTATCAAAAGTACAAATATAAAACCCTAAACATGTGCTCCTTCTACTTGCTGATTTGTCTCTCTCCCTCTCTTCCCTATGCACTATACACAAGTGTGTGTGTGTGTTCAAATGAGGAACACACCTCCTCTATTTATACTCTTTCTTCCACTTGAATTTTTCCCTAACAGGAGGACCCCAACAAACTTACTGGGCCAAAATTACCTAGGAAGAAACAAAACAATATAATATCATATGCTGTAGGATTCTATTGACCCGGATTTCAATGAAGGTTTTACCTCATGACTCTATGATTACCAAATACAATAGTAACATCCCAATGGAGGAATAAAATATCTCTTATAGGTTACAACAATAAAATACATTTAGAATATTCTTCGAAGTTACAATATTTCAACACTCCCCCTTAACGAGAAGGGCATTCTACTGACAACAACATCAACTGTAGGAGAAAGGAGAGAGATAATATTCAACAACATCAAGGTGATACATCTATATGGCATTGGAATTTTTCAACAATCATCAACAACTAGAACATATTCAGTACTGGAACATCATCTTCTACAACACTAAGTCTTCATCTCTGAACTTCATATTTTGTATCACTCGATCACTTAATCCTTTGCAACAACAGTTGATCTCTTGATCAACATCATCATTTAGGAGAAACATAACCTACAACACACATGATCCAACTACGGGATGATCAATCCCTATCACTTTAGGACATAGGTACAAGGACGATGCAATCCTCATATGATCCATTTACGGTATTGTTAATCTCTATCACTTCAGGAAATAAGTCCAAGGATGATGCAATCCTCATATGATCCACTTACGATATGACCAATCCCTATCAATTTAGGACATAATTCCAAGGATGATGCAATCCTCATCTGAACCAATTATGAGATGGTCAATCCCTATCACTTTAGGACATAAGTCCAAGGAAAATACAATTCTCATCTGAGCCACTTATGGGATGGTCAATCCCTATCACTTTAGGACATAAGTCCAAGGATGATGCAATCCTCATCTAATCCACTTACGGGATGGTCAATCCCTATCACTTTAGGACATAATTCCAAGGATGATGCAATCCTCATCTGAGACACTTACGAGATGGTCAATCCCTATCACTTTAGGACATAAGTCCAAGGACGATGCAATCCTCATATTTTATGGAGACAAAAGTCTACCGATCCATTTAGGACTAGATGATACAATCCCACAACAACAAAATCATCAAACTGCTCCCCCTTTCGAGGAGGTTCCACATAATCATTGTTCCTCCTTGCGAGGAAAGTATACAATATCATCAATGTTCCTCCTTACGAGGAAGGTATGTAACATAATAATCACTGTTACTCCTTACAAGGAAAGTCTTTTCGGACTACACCAAGCTTGTAATAGAAGTATTCAAAATTTACTCAAGACAGAGGCTTGGTCAATACATTAGCAACTTGCTCATTGGTTCTCACAAAATAGAGATTTATAGATCCCTTCTCTACCATATCTCGTATGTAAAAATACTGGATTTATATTTGCTTTTATTTTTCATGGAACACTGGGTTCTCTGTCATCTTTATACAACTCTAGTGGTCACATAGAATCACCGTGGTATCCAAAGATAGGTCAAATAGACCTGACATCAAATTCTGAAGCCATATGGATTCAAAACTAGAAGAACAAGCTGCTATATAGTCTACTTCAATTGTTCTAAGAGGAACACTGGTCTTCTTCCTACTAAACCATGAGATCATGGCAGATCCTAGACAATAACATCCACTTGAGGTGCTCTTGCTATCTGAGGTACTTCCAACCCAGTATGCATATGTATAACTATACAATATGCAGTCATGATCTCCATCATAGTATAGACTAAATTCTATCATACATTTCAAGTGCCTCATCACATGCTTTGCAGCTATCAGGTGAACACATTTAGGCTTAAGTAGATATTGGCTCGGGGTCTTCATAGTAAAGAATATATATAACCTGGTATTCGTCATATACATCAATGAACCAATAATATGTTTGTACTGATTCATATCCACCAACTATATTGATTCATCAGATAAAAACTTATGGTTGGTATCCATGGGTGTGGCCATGCATTTACAATCCAACATATCAATTTTTTTAAATATTTCTACAACATACTTTCCCTGGTTGATAAATATTCCTTTTGGGCTCTACCATACTTTCAGACCTAGAAAATAGTGCATTAATCCAAGGTATTTCATTTCAAATTATTCTCCAAGCTTCTTCTTGCAATGTACAATCTATTTCTCATTTCTTGTCAGAAATAAGTCATCTGCGTACAGTAATAATATGACAGGTTCACTATCCATAACCTTAAAGTAAAGGTTAGGTTCGACTTTACTTTTCCTAAATCCCAAGCTTGTCAAGAATCTATCTATCCTTCCATACCAATATCTAGGATATTTCATTAGTCCATACATAGCCTTCTTAAACTTACATACGTTATTCCATATATATTCAACTTTGAATCCTCGTCTCTATGTACACTTCTTCCTCAATAACACCATTCAGGGAGGATCTCTTTACATCCATTTGGTGTAAAATTCACTTCATCATGGATGCAAGTGTCATGGTGGTTATGATGGAAGTGTGCCTTACTACTGGCACAAATGTCTTTTCACAATCAATTCCCTCTTTCTGAGAGGATCCTCTAGTCACAAACCTTTCCTTATATTTATCAATACTTCCATCAATTGCATGATTTATCTTGTAGATCCACTTGGAAGATACCACACTCCTACCTTCTAGTTTGGGAACTATATCCCAAGCATCATTCTTCATTATTGATTGGTATTCTTTCATTATTACTTCTACGCATTCTTTCTTCTGTACAAATTCTTCATAACTGGTAGGTTCTTGATCTACAAGATCACACATCAAAGCTACATAACCGGAGAATGGATTTTATCTATTGCTTACTTGTGGAGCCTTCTGGAGCTCGATAATTCTCTTCTTCTTGTATAATTTATCTTACCCAAGAGAGTTTTCTCTTTCATGATATATTCATAGTAGGAGTTTCTTGAGTTTCTATCATATCATGGTCCTCTGATGTTTCATTTTCAGGGGAGGGTGCAATTTCTACATTTATGGGAGGTACATATTCTTCATATACTTCTTCATGCTGGTAGTTTCTAGATCTCTTGATATCTTATTCTTCATCAAATGTTACATCCCTACTAATCTCCATGTGATGGAATCCTGGAATGTATATTCTAAAGGATTTGGAGACTTCACAGTATCAACAAATATTCCCTTCTTTCCATAAGGGTACAACTTGGTTCTCTTTTCTTTTGGAATGTGAACATATACTAGACAACCAAATATTCTGAGATGGATTACTTCAGGATTCTTTCATGTGAAAATTTCTTTAGGAGTCTTGAAGCCAATGGAATTGTGGGATAAACGATTTTGTACATAAATTTTTGATCTTGTTGATTCATCCCATAGATGCATAGGAATATCTTGATCATGTATCATTGTCTTCACTGCTTCCATAATGGTCCTATTCTTTCTTTCCACAACACCATTTTGTTTAGGATTGTAGGGAATGGTTAGTTCCCTCTTGATTCCATCTTCTTTACAAAAGGATTCAAACTATTTTGAATTATATTCTCCACTATTGTCTATTATGAGTATCTTGATTCTTCTTTTTAAATGATTCTCTATCAAGTATTTGATTTCCTTGAATTTTCTGAATACTTCATCCTTTTTTTTCAAGAAATATATCCATGTATTTCTTGAATAGTCATCAATAAATGTAAAATAATATTTATAACCACTCAAATATATGGAGGGAATTAGACCACATACATCTAAATGAATTAATTCCAACATACCTTGAGTCTTTGTTTCACTCTTCTAAAATGGATTCTTGTTATTCTTTCCTCTTGCACATCCTTTGCAAGTGCCTTCATGATTGATCTTCAAAGATGGTAAACCTGCTACTACTTTTCTCACATGGGGTTGTGCTTTGTAGTTTATGTGAGCAAGCCTCCTATGCCATAGTTCACTTGGGCTAGTGATCTCATGAACATGGGTTGTTTCCAAATGTCCCTTAAGTTTATATAATCCTCCTTCTTCTTCACTAATGACAATTTCATCCTCACTTGATTTTCCTTTGGGACACATAAGTACTTGTCCATCTATAAATGAAACCCTATATCCTTTCTTATATAATGATGATATATACTAGTAATTTATTCTTCAAACCCAGTACATATAAGACTTCCTTCATCTTCATGGGAGTTCCAGAATCAAGCTTATAGCTTGCTTCACCAATACATTTAATGGGATATTGATAGTCATATTTTAATGATACTCTATGAGGAGATTTCTTCTTTTCAACTTTGATAGATTTTTCTTTTTTCCTGTCATGTGCTTTGAAGAACCACTATCAATAAGCCATGTATCTTCTCCAAGTGTCACAGAACTAGAGTGCACAGAGAATAATACATACTCTTCTGCATCTTCTTCTTTTGCTTGTTTTATTTGAGGTCCTTATTCTTCTTCATCTTCATGTTCATATTCAGCTAAATGTGGATGATGTCTTTTGTTCTTCTTCTTCTTATATTCTTATTTATTCAATGGAAACTCTCTGGCAATGTGTCATCTCTTGTGACAATTGTAACATTGAATTTTGGAGTAGTCTTTCCTATGATTGTTTCCTATTGACCTTTGGAACCTCTTGGGAGTTCGCGACTCCTTGTGGATTTACTTGTTGAATTTAGATTGACTTATTGCTCTTTTGGTATGGGTGGCTATGTCTTGATCGTATTTTTTAAGTAAAGCTTCTCTATTGGCTACTATAGCATCATGTTGGATGAAATCTTCCCATACAATGTCAAACTTCATGCTTTCCTTTATGGAACACATAGTATGTATGAATGAATCCCAAGGTCTAGTGAGACCATTGATGGTAGTCACAACTAGTTCATCTTCATCAAGGAAGTATCCAATAACTTCTTGTTTCTCCTTAAACCGAGATACCCTTGTGAATTAGTCTTGAATGGATTCTCCTTGGCTCATCTTGGTACTCTTCAATTGAGCTCTCAAATTCATATTTCTATTGATGTTCCTTCCTTCATACATTTTGGATAGGGAATCATACATATCCTTTGGGGCCTCTTTGGATGAAACTTGAGGAATCAAGTGATATTTGATAGAATCAACAATGATCCTTATTACCCTAATGAGGTCCTTCTCGTGCTTCTCCTTAGCTTCACCCTCTTTAGGTTCTGCAACTTATCCTTTGATGTATTTGTCAAGATCATTCTCTCTAAGAATGAGATCTATCCTATATTTCCATGCTCAAAAAATTCTTTATGCCTTCTAGATTGTCCTCAACCTTATTGATTGGGGCCATCTTATCTAGGAGGTCACTAAAAAATGAAACTTCTCAAAATGCAAGAGTGACCTTACCAGGAGATGTGCTTGACTGAGGAGATTTGATTGGTACACTTGGTTTATGTAGATTCCAAATATTCACCTCTCAAAATTGACTTGCAAGATTTTGATCTGTAGTTTTTGTAGTTTTCTGGTTTTCTGTAGTTTTCTGGTTCAAATCCAAATTAGGGTTTTAATTTCCAAGAGATATACCCACTCATAAATTTTGACACCTGGCTCAATAGATGCACTTTAGGGAGGCACACATTTCTATGCAATCAGATATTCAAAATTCCAACTTTGATAGAAACCCTAATTTCTTCCTGGAGGGAGAGGAGCGAGAGTTTCACCTTGTGAAATTTGTTCTATTCAGGATATCTATGATACCATGCTAAGATTCCGTATGATTATATAGATATCATTAGTATTCAATTAAATTTAACAACAAGAGCATATGCAAGATCACTGAAAGAAACACAATCATAAGATGGACACAAATTTATCATAGGAAACCCTCAAGGGGAAGAAAACCCAACAAAACTTCATCTATATTGATGTATCAAAAGTACAAAGATAGAACCACAAACATGTGATCCTTCTCCTTGCTGATATGTCTTTCTATCTCTCTCCTATGCGCTATACACAAGTGTATGTGTGTGTTCAAATGAGGAACACACCTCGTCTATTTATACTCTTCTTCCACTTGACGTTTTCCCTAATAGGTCGACCTCAACAAACTTATTGGGATGAATTTAACTAAGAAGACACAAAAAAATACAATATTATATTATGGAGGGTTCTATTGATCAAACTTACAATAGAGGTTTTACCTCATGACTCTATGATGACCAAATACAATAGTAACATCTCTACGGAGGAATAAAACATCTATGATAGGTTACAACAATAAAACACACTTAGAATATTCTTCAAAGTTACAATATTTCAACAAGGTACTCGAACAATTGGTGACAACCTTGCTTGATTTGCTAGTCGTAGCTGTACGAGGGACCAAACCAACTGCAATTTCCCCATCATTTCCCATGTTTTATTTGTTAGGATATTTACATCCAATCATAGATGAAATATGAATGAATCCACATCATAGTCAACGATCTAGACATTCATCCTCATTTCCCTTCATGTTTTCTTCTTGTGCAATGAATTTACTGGGTGGTCTTGTCGTCCTTCTTCTTGTAGATATAAAAAAATTGCTAATTCTTCTAATGCGTCTGGATATTTTGGTAATGTTAGACAACTCTCTAGAAAAATTTTCACGGTACTAACCTTTCTTGATGATCCCAACAAATTTCTCAAATCGAATACTGGTGGAATTTCATAGGCATGCAACTTACCTATGTTCTTGTTCAACATTTTTCTAGCATCAAAGAAGGTTTCTTTCTCAACGTTTACATCAAATCGCACCTTATTTAGATTCGATGGTAGGATTTTTATTAGCGTTCCATCGACTCCTATCATGGCTCGTCGTTGGGTTACTACTCCAACATTAGCTGGTTGAGTTCTTGGTTCCATTGATATATTCCCTACGTTCGGTCTTGGACCTTGGTTCTGAATTGTAAACTAGTTTTGTTGTGGTTATAGTGCATTATTTACTTGCCACATCATGATCAATTATGGGAATTCCTTGATGGTATGGTCTGCGGCATTGTAATAAGTACACTGAGAATGTAGATTCAGAATTTTCCTTTGATAATTTCCCAATACTCCACAATTATAGAGTTACTGGTCTACGACCCCATCCCATATCGCTTCCACAACCAAATCCTCCATTACTTCCTCCGTGGAATCCTCCTCATAATCCTCCTTATTACTGGTATGGTTTTTGTTTATATTGCGGTTGGTTGAACTGTTTCTACTGATTAGGATGTGGTTGAGTGTACTGTGGTTGAGTTTACCGTGATTGAGTATACTGCTAATGTAGCTGGTTATACTACAATTGAGTATACTGCAGTTTTTCTTCTAGTCGTTAATCCTATCCCTTCATAAAATATGTATCTGTGGTCCTTTCTTGGACCATATCATATTCCCTGTAGTCCTTTTCTTCATGTCCACTAATTCAAAAAAAAAAAAAAGTTCGATGGTTTCGACACAACCTTCTGAAGGTATATGCATTCCACAGACCGATGTACTCTAGTCTGATAAATATGGCACCATGGAAATCCTCCTTAAATTAATGGATTTGGGGCTCCAACATGTAAATATTCGTGAAATTCCAGGCATTGATGTAAACCACCTAGAACTAAAAGCATTTTATTTTGTGAAAACACATTACTTTACAAGTTATTGTAAAGTTTTATGTTGTTGACCAAGGATGGTAAAAGATGACTGTAATTGAAATATTTTATTATTTAATAATTAAAAGTAGAGAAACCTATCCAAAGAGGACTGTTGAAGAGTGTTCACTAACCCACTAGGAGGAATTATCTGCTGTAGAAGGAAAAAATGACAAATGGAAGCAATAACATTCACTTTCTAGTTGTTGCTAGAGGCAACTTCCCTGTAATTGTGGTCATGTTCCCAAGAAAGGAGGAATTGAGTAGGTGGCTCATTTAATTACAAAATTGACCCAAGGACCTAGGAAAGAACATCTATACCCATCGAATGAGAAGGAGGCTCACTACATTCTAGATATTAGAACCTTGTGGATTGTTGGAAAATGAAAAGTTAGGAACACAAGAGAAATTCGATGAGGGGTAAGATAAAGTGAATTACTAGAGTGTTGCCTACACATGTGACTACTAAGTTATAGAGAGTATCGAATAAGATTCTACACAGTATCTTCGTCCTGGTGGTTCAATGAACATGCTCGGGGGTCCTAAAGCAAGAAATCTTGGGTGCTTTTAGGAGACTGTTGGGAGGAATAGTCTTCTTTGGATGTTTGTCCATTTTGAAAGTAACAGGTTCTATATTGCTATTGGTTTATTATCTTTAATTCATTTTCGATTTATTTCTTTAGGATTTATGTATGATGAAGGTTTCCAGAATTAATTATTGTTTTCAAAATAAAGTAGGAAATTATTGTTTCCTTTAAATTACCAGTTAATGAATGCTATTTCTTACACATAATTTCATAGTAGAAATGGTAGGCTATATTATAATATTAATTAGAAATAGTATCATATTTCTATATATAGTTTCACCTGATAATAATTAATATATATAGATAAATATTAATTAGCATCACTTACCTTTTCTTATAAAGTCACACATAAATATCAAAGGGTTTTAACAGAGCTATCATAGTTTTAACCAAACAATAAATTTCTTTTACAGTTAGGGCTTACCCATAACTAAATACTGTAAATTTATTAACCTATCAAAATAATAGATCTAGGTTTGATACGTAATGGATTCTAGACGAGGGTTTAATACCCATAGAAATAAAATATATATATGAAAATTACTTTTTCCCAATATCAATTATCATGCAACTGAAATGCTTATGATTTTATAATTTAATCAAGTATAACTTTCACACAATTGAAAGGCTTATGGTTTTATAAATTACTCAGTATCATTTGCATACAACTAAAAGGATTATCTTTTATTTTCATAAACAAATTAGGGTTAACGTTTTACAAATAACAAATGATAGATTCGACTCAACCATAAAATCAAACTAACTTTCTATATAATAATTTTAACACAGGTTGAAGGTTCAAGGCCTATAAAGCCAAAATTTTCAAGTAATAAAACAACTGAAACTACAACAAAAACACCTAATACTAACTTAGAATCCAAGAAGAATAGGCCGTAATTTAAAAAAAAAACTAGATAGACCATAAAAGCTGGAAGAAGCCTTAAGTATTTTTAAACTAGAATAACATTCCTTTCATTTTGGACGTAGAAATAATAACCTAGCAAACATTCTTTTCATTCACAGAATAATAGACAAAATATCAATTTTACACAGAGTAATAATAATAAATTATCATTATACAAAGCAGTTTCGACAAGTTATAAACATTTTAAATAATATACAGAATAAATAAAAAATATTTAAATAAAAATAGAAGTAAAAATCGTAGAGACTGTTTTCCCTTTAAACTCTGTTAAAATTTTTACAGTAAAAGTTTCATTTTATTTACAGAAATGTTTGCATTAGAACTTCCCAGACTCCATGGTCTGTAAACAAAGGAGATTTAAAATATCTAAACTCTGTGTAACCCCTATCGTAGCTCGAAGGCTCTTAAAGTACAAGCAACACATATATCTTCCAAAACACAAGATTGTATACCATCTAACAAAAGGGGGGTTGTGCAAATACTTGTAACATCCAAAAAAAGCTAGACCAACAAAAGAGAAACATTGTTCCAGCCTTTTTTTCACACTGTCAAGGAATGTAGGGTTCAAGGATTAGGTATTACTAGAACCATTTTCGACACTGGTGCCTCGACTCGAACTTACTCTGCAAACCAAGCTTCAATAGAAATGGAAATCCTCGAAAACCCTCCTGTCAGATAAACCGTGATGATAAAGGTTAAAATTGAACATATAACAGTTTAAAATTAAATAGCATGGCATCAAAACTAGAAGCAAACAAAAATAGAGAAATAATTTACCTCAGTGGCGATTTTCCTCAACAAAGAAAACTGTAATGAAAACTCTACAAAGGAACCGGTGGTGGAGTTGAAGGACGATAGTGATGCGATGAAAAGTTGGAGTTTTGGAGGTCATGGAGTCGAGCACTGGAAGATAGGATAAATCTCGGCTCTCCTCACCAACTCACAACGCAAACAATTACACAGTAAAATAAACCCTTTTGTTTTCCATTAGGGTTTTAACCCCTTTTCACAGCTGGAAAGCACCACGAAGACCTATCACGTGGGAGCCTTAATACTTACACCTACCTCCACATGGATCAACCTTTTGAACACCCTTTCACTATAGTTTAGAATGTTTTCAATCGAATGAAAAATTCTTGGTATGAATGAGTTAAACTAGGTTGAGAATAGTATAAAATGACCATTTCACTTTTTGTAAATGCAAAATCATATTTGAACCCTTTTTTACCCTTTAGCCATGTTGGTGTTGCCTTGGAACTTTTACCTTGGCTCTTTAGTTTGTTTACCAGTGCAAGGAGGGAGAAATATAGTCCCTTTTTTTGAAAACACCTGCAATAGTACAGGGTTAAACATGCATTATCTTATAGAAGCTAAGTAAGACCTTTATCCTGTAACCCTAGCAACGAAACAGGGTTAGTAAGAAGAGGGTTGAAAATGTTAAAAACGTGACAAATATATACAAGTTAAGCACACAAACTATAACTTACAACAAAGTAGGCGTGATATTTGTCAACAATTTAAATCAAGTAATTTATCATAAGCCTCAAAATTCGTATCCTAGTATAATGTCATATGAATAATTTATGTAGTGATATTATTCAAGTTTTTATGTATCATATTTCAATGAAGTTTTCATTATAAGCAAAGTCCTAAGTTGAATTTTGGGATGTAGGGTTTATACTATGTGAAACCAGATTAGGTCTTTTATTGACCTAAAACTTCCATAACAATTTTTTTTTTACTTATGAAATTTTGGAGTTGTTACATGTGGTATCAGAGCACGATTTCAAACACTAGGCCTGAAGTTTGGCTCAACTCTCATGCTCAATACAAAAAAAGGAAAACAAAATACTGACTTGTGTTTAAAAATTGTTTATGTACAGAAATATAAATCTTTATTTTGTAGGAAATGGAAGGAGTAGAGGCATCTGCCGAGGATGGATCACATCATAATAATACAGATAATATATACGTGGAACTAAATAATCAACCATATGAATTAATTCAAACTATAAAATACTTAAAATTTGAATTACAAAATGTTAAGGAAGATAATGAAAGAATCCTAAGAGCACATAAAGAATTAAATCAATTATTGTTGAATAAATTAGATAATGAAGGAAAGGATAAAAGAAAAGAACATGAATCTAAATTTGGAACTATATCCTACAAGTGTAAAGGTAAACAATTAAAATTATATGATAATGAAAGTAATTCGTCTTCAGGAATTAATGTTAGATCACACAGAGAGAAACATAAATATTCCAGTGAGAGTAGTGATAGTGACAAGAACCCTAAAAAGAGAAAATATAAACCTTATGAATAATTTTCAGGAGAGTTTAAGAAGATAAACCCCCCCTATGTTTAATGGTGAGATGGAAAAAGGAGAAGAAGCTGAGGCATGGATGTCGACGATGAAAAAGTATTTTCAAATCTAGAATTACTCAGGCAGGCTAAAAGCTAGAATGACTATCTATAACTTAACAGGAAAAGATGATATATGGTGGAAGGATATAAAAAGAGTGAAAAACATTAGAGACAAGTATGTAACTTGGAGGAATTTTAAGAAATAATTTAAAAGAAAATTTTTGTTTGAACAATATTATGAAGAAAGGGATAAGAAATTTTACGATCTTAAGCTTGGTTCAATGTCTATGAAGGAACTAAGTAGTAAATTTTTAAGTTTATTACAATACGTACCTTATATCATCGATGAAAAACCTAAGATACAGAGATTTCTGAGTTGCTTACCTTTTAGCTTCAAGGACAGAATTGAACATGACAATCCAAAAACCCTTGAGGAAGCAATGAGAAATGCTAATTTTTTGTTATGAACAAAGCAGAAATAAAATATAAGGTTTACCTAACTGGAAGGGTAAAATAACAAATAACTTTGAACAAAGAAGAAAATGCTTTAAGTCCAATAGAAATTTCAGAAATAATTCCCAAAACTATCCTAAGAATACTTATTAGGGAACATATTCTAAAAGTAATACACAAAATAATTTTATAGTAGGAAAGAATAGAGACATACCTAAAAATCATGTTAAAAATAATGAACAAAGAGAACCTGTAAAATGATGTGAATGTCAGGGACCTCATTATGCAAAGGATTGTCCAAACAGAAAGAGGAATTTCAGCACATTGCTGAAATTGGTGACGTAGCGAATGAGATTCCCAGGATTAATGAAGCTTTGGAGAATTGATAGGCTGATCACCAAACATTTATGGTTGAAATAGAAGGTATGATAAATAAAAAACCCATTTCTATTTATATAGACCCAGGTGCAAGTTTAAGCTATTTGTCACCTAGTATAACAGAAAGTTGTAATTTTCATTTGAAAACGTTTGAAAAATCTTGGTTGGTTCAGTTAACTACAGGAACCAAGAGAAGCATAGTTAGCCATGTTGAAGATTGTGAAATATTTATGATTCAATTCAAAACTCAAGTGAAATTAAATGTATTACCTCAAGGATCATCTGATGTTTTAATATTAGGCATGGACTAGTTGGAAAAACATAGAGTAGTTTTAAATTGCTTTGAGAAAACATTTACATGCTTAGATGAAAAAGGAGAAACAATCATAGTAAAAGGAATACCTAATTTTTTTGTCTTAGACAGATTTACACTTTACAAATGAAAAATTTTGTACGTAAAGGATGAAATTTTTTCGTTGTACATGTAATGATGATGAACACATGAATAAAGAAGGTAAACTAAAATTTTATGATATACAAATTTAAAAGAATTTTCAGATGTATTCTCGGAAGAAATTCTAGGATTACCTCCAAAAAGAGAATTGGATTTTACTATTGAATTAGTACCTGGAGTTGTACCCAATTCTAAGGCTCATTACTGGATGGATATCCTAGAACTTAATGAATTAAAACTACAACTACAGGATTTAATAGATACAAATTATATAAGACCAAGTGTATCCCCTTGCGGAGCACCTGTCTTATTTGTTAAAAAGAAATAAAGTACCTTACGTTTATGTATAGATTATTGCCAGTTAAACAACATGACAATTAAAAACAGATATCCATTGCCTCGCATAGATGATCTGTTCGATCAAATACACGGAGCAATGATATTCTCAAAAATAGACTTGAGATATGGATATCATCAAGTCAGAATTAAAGATGAAGATATATTTAAAAATGCATTTAGAATATGTTATGGGCATTATGAGTTCATAGTAATGCCATTTGGGCTAATGAATGCTCCAACATCTTTTATGTGTTTAATGAATAATGTCTTAAGTAAGTATTTCGATAAATTCATAGTTTTCTTTATCGATGACATACTAATTTATTAAAAAACAAAAGAATAACATGATGAACATTTACAGATAATATTACAAGTTTTGACAAAACACAAATGGTATGCTAAATTCAGTAAATGTGAATTCTTTAAAGATAAAATACAATAGTTAGGCTATGTGATATCCAAGGAAGGGATATCAGTGGACCCTGATAAGATAAGATTAATAATGGAATGGCATGTTCCTAAGGATGTATCAAATGTATGATCGTTCATGGGGATTACAGGGTTATTATCGAAAATTCATAAAAGGATTCTTGAGGATCGTGAATCCCATAACGTCCTTACAGAAAAAGGGAAAAATATTTGTATGGGATTTAAAATGTGAAGAAAGCTTTAAAAAGTTAAAATAATTATTAACCAAGGCTACACCTATTTAAAAATAGAATATCCAATAAGGAATTTGTTGCATGCTCTAATGCATGTAATGAGGGCCTAGGTGGAGTATTAACGCAAGAAGGTTATGTAATAGCATATGAATCAAGAAACTTAAAAATACATGAAAATAAATATGCTACCTACAATTTAGAGTTGGCTTCAGTAATACATGCCTTGAAAATGTGGCGCCATCATATAATTGGTAGAATATTTTTACTAATGTTTGGTAACATAAGTTTAAAATACTTGTTTGATCAACAAAATCTGAACGCAAGGCAAGCAAGATGGGTAGATTTCCTTAGTGAATATAGTTTTGAGATCAAACATATAAAAGGAAAAGAGAATAAGGTGGCTGATACCTTAAATAGAAATGCAAATATGAATTACATAGTCGTTGTTAGCAGCTATAAAATAGAATTGGACGATAAGTTTGAATATAGAATAAAAATAGGTAAAAATGATCAAAATTTAAGAGAAAAATTTACAGAAAACGAATTTGAAATAACATAGATTTCAGTTTGAATGAAAAAGGTTTAATGTTGTATAAAAACATATTATATTTACCCAATCTACCAGAAATTAAATTGCTGATATTAAATGAAGTACATAAGAGTCCTTACTTAGGACATCCTGGTTACCAAAAGATGATAACAATGCTAAGAAAGACTATTTTTGGCCTAATATGAAAAATGATATGGCTGGATATATAGCTAGGTGTATAGAATGCCAACATGTTAAAGCTGAGCATCGATACCCATCAGGTCTTTTGCAACCATTACTAATCCCAGATTGGAAATGGGAAAGTATCAGCCTTGATTTCATAACAGGATGACCTAAAAATCAAAAGCAAAATGTTTCTGTGATGGTAGTGGTGTTGCCTCCTTTCACACACCTGGGCTACGTGGCAGAAATCTTCAAGCCACTCGGTGTGTCCCTGGGGGCAAGTATCGAGTCAAGGCTATCACCTTGTTCTTGACTCCTCTGTTTAGGCTCAACTTCTAACGAAGCCAAGGGGGGTAGACCCTATTAAGTTACTAAGGCTAATTACTTAGTGTGATGGTGTTATATTGATTAAGTTGTTTAGGAGCTTTGAAATTAACCAGTGGAAACAAAAGATAACAAGATGCAAGATTTAAAGCATATATGCACAGAAATGACACTCAATATATATACAATCGAAAGAAATAAATCACCAGTGCCTTAAATGGAGTCAACAGAGAAAATAATGTGCTTGCATGCGCTTGAAATAATGTTTTGCAAATGTCTCTTGGTAGATTTTAAATTAATGTGGAATGTGAATGAATTAAATTAGGTGAAAAGGGGACTCCAGATATACCCGAGGGGTACTTGGAGTATGTCCAAAAGTGAACTTTCACGGCTACCCTTAAGGTGTATGTGGGTTGGAACGGAGTCTCAGAGACTATTGTTCATAATGCACCCATCAGGGTGTGACAGATATCGGTGCCTCGAGGTCACTTTCCAGTTGTTCCCACTCCTTTGGGTATTTTTCCACCGCTTATAGTTTATTCGAGGAGTTGGATTTTCGCCTGATGGTTTGCCAATTTGGGAGATGAAGAATAATTAATCTAGTCACTCAAGTGCTTTTGATGCAACTTGACTGATCAGACAAACTGTATCCAAGTATATATCATACACACTAGAGTCTTCGTTATTTTTAGTAGATTTTGAGATAGGTGTTCTTGTTAAAAAGAAAACCCTCCAGGAACCTCTTTCGATCCAAGTGGATCTCACTCGAGGAATCAAGGAGGGGTTAATTTTATTATGGATAATGAAACAATTGATGAAAAATGAATCAAATATATACAGGGTTTTCTAATTAGTCCTACCATGCATCTCTTTCCCCTTGCGGGTCAATCGGGAAGTCGTGGGGTAAGTAGTATGATTAATTTTGAAATTAAAGTATGGAATTGTGAAAAATTATATCAAAGTATACAATCATGCATGTCAGTACTAAACTAGAGAATAAAAAGAAGGTAAAAAGCACAAAAGTGAAACGGACGCAGATCCCCCTGGGGGGATGGGGAGTGGGCTCGAAAGAGCCTACTAAAAAAAAAGATTTTCTTTTATTATTATTGGTTACAATATCAGCAAGCTGAAATATTAGAAACCTCTTGGTCCTTATACGGGATGAAACCAAGATCTTACAACTCTGCAAAATTTTTAAATTTTAGTGAAAGGGGAGACCCCTGGGGGGATTTGAACGCTCCCGAGGCCACTTTCGAACATCAGCTTCTTTTATTTTCTATTACACCTGATAAAAACCAGAAAGCATGTTAGAATAAAATATTCCCAAAATAAATTTAAGAGTACCTTTGGATCAGCCTACCTTAACTCAAAAAAGATTAAGTTAAAACTAGCTAAACAGGTGAAAAAGGAACCAAGAAAAGCAAGCTTCCTTGGGATCTTGGCTTGATATTTGTACAGCCAATGAAATATGCACTTATTTCTGAATTTAATCTTTTTAAAACATAAAAGGAAATCTAAAGCATGCAACCTACTAATTTTCTTTAAATTGCCATGCAAAACGAATGATTTCCTTATGCTAGATCTAGAATGCTTAATGATACTTTTCAGAATTGAGATCTAGACTATGAGCTTTGAAATATCAGATCTATGTAGATTTTACTTTGATATAATAGATCCAAATGATAACAAATATTTAGAACACAGTAACGAGGTAAGAAAATTGATTTTTTAAAGAAAAGAGAAGAAGATGAGAGAAGGTCGACTCATTGCTTGAATGGAACAAGCTGAAAGGAGGCCCTTTTGTGGAGAAGTGGGGGATAGAGTCTTGAAATTATTGGATAAGGAATGGCGTCAATATTGATCCACGCCTTCGTCCAATCGAGAACCTGCAACTAGATAACACAATCCTGCACAACACCTCGTGAGATCTAGATATAGATGTATAAAGCAACAAAAATGAAAGATCATGCAAAAATAATCTTATTTAAGCATGTAACTGAAATTCTTGAGCATACATAATATGGATAAACAAGAGCAAGTGATCTAACTTGCCTAGTTTACACCCTTACTTGATTGAACCGAATCCTTGAAGCCAGAAAAAAAAAGCAGCACAGAAATTGGAAAGAAATTGCAGTTACCACATTAGCAGCATGACGCTGGGAATCCACACAAACACATGCACTACACGGTATAGCCTACAAAGATTCTTTATTCACAATAAAAATATAGCAGTATTACAATGGCAACAACTCCTCAATCCAACTCTAACTAGCTTGGAAGAGGCATCTTAAGCTTTATTTATACACAAAATAAAAGATCCAGCCCAGGGGGGTGCAAATCCCAAGGAGATAGACCACTGCAGCTGAGGGAGAGTCCATCAGTGCTGATTTGAAGCCGAATTGAGCCTACTTGTCGATTGGGGGGCTGATTGAGCTGACATATCAACCCACAGACTGAAAAATCAATCCACAGAGCTTCCAGGAGAGCCGACACGTGTGGAGGAGAGAGAGAGGGCACAATTCCCCATAAAGGATGCTGAAGATCAACTCTGGATCTGTCTAGATCACCTCCTTCAGTCAAGGATTTGTCAGATCCAGTCAATCTGGTCCAAATCTGGCTGATTTCAATCAAATCGGATGAGAATCCACCGATCTAGGATTTTGGATTTGCTCCATTATTCATCAATTTATTAATTAAAATAATCAATAATTGATTTTTTGGGGCTTTCTGACCTGAGTGATGGAAAATCACTCAAAACTAGGAAATAGTGGGTCCATAGGTTTACTGGGTGCTCTTAGCTTGAAAATGAGCACCTACATGACTGAATCTGAGTTCCGAGCCCACTTTTATTACAAAACCAATTTTCCCAATTAAACTATTAAAAAATAGCCTAAGTTTTGGAAAAATTAAATTTTAATAAAAAACACTGAAAAAATTAAAAAATTAAAAAAGTTGAAAAAACCTAGGGGGACTTAGACATGTTCATATGACTCGACCATGATTCCTAGCATGTTTATACATTGACACATAGACTCTAATAACCTCAATAGGCCTAAATTCCAAGCTGACCACCCCAACTTTGGAGGTATGGAGTGAAAAACTAAGAAATTATCAGTCGTTTATTCAACAACCAATAATAACGAAGGGAAAAAACACCCTGGGTTGATTGTATTGAAAAATAAAGTCTAAGAGACCGAGTCTTTTACGGACACTATCATGCTAGAACATTTATTACAATTCCTCCAAGGGGGTATGAACATGTGATATAGTACAACAAAGTTTCCCAGAAACAAGACTGAAGGTCTTCTAAAGTCCGAACAAGTTATCCTTGTCCGGTTCACCAGGATCACTTGATAAAAATCCACTAAGTACAACTTAGGTGGTAACAAGTGGTAGAAAAAATTATCAAAACAACTCATTTTATACCTATTAAAACTACTTATAAGGCTGCTAATATTGATGATATTTTTATGAAGGCATTTTTTTCATTTGCATGGAATTCCTAAGATGATAATTTATGATAGGGGTCCTAAGTTTACTGGTAATTTTTGGAAGTACTTGTTTAAAGGATTGGATACTAAACTAAATTTTAGTACAACTTATCATTCACAAATGAATGGACAAACAAAAAGAGTAAATCAAGTTTTAGAATATATGTTAAGAATGTATGTTAGGGATCATCCAAATAAATGGGAAGAATATATGCACTTAGTCGAGTTTGCTTATAACAATCATTATCAAGCTTCAACTAAACTTAGTCATTTTGAAATACTATACAGTAGGAAATATAATACTCCCATTTCATGGAGTAATCTGGTTGACAGATTAATGTTAGGACCTAACTTGTTAAAAGAAATGGAACTAATAGTGAAACAGGTACAAAGCAATCTGAAAATTGCACAGGACAGACAAAAGAGTCATGTAGACCTTAAAAGAAATCATAAATAATTCTAAGTAGGTGAGCATGTTTTTGTCAAGGTAAAACCCAAAAAATATCCTTTAAGTTGGGGAGTTGCGCTAAATTAGCATTGAGGTATTGTGGACCATTTGATATATTTTCAAGAGTTGGAACAATGGCTTATCAGTTAGATTTACCACCTAATCTCAAAACACATAATGTATTTAATATTTTTATATTGAAAAGGTATGTACATGATGCTACTCATGTAATCGATTGGAATGTTATCCAGGTGGAGCCAGAAGGATATTTTCAGGTGGAACCAGATTGTATCCTCGACAAGAGAGAATATTTTCTCTGGAATCACACCATTGGACAAGTAAAGGTGCAATGGAAGAACCTTAGTCTAGATGAAGCAACCTAGGAATTGGAGAGTCATATGTGGGAAGCATATTCAATTTTTTTCTAGGACAACTCAGATGACATTTAAGCAACATCGAGGAAAATGTTGAAATCAAGAAGGGGTGTTTGTAACCCACCAAGAACTAAAAACATTTTAATATGTGAAAAGACATTACTTTAAAATTTATTGTAAAGTTTTATGTTGTTGACCAAGGATGGTCAAAGATGACTATAATTGAAATATTTTATTATTTAATAATTAAAAGAAGAGACACCTATACAAAGAGGACTGCTGAAGAGTGTTGACTAACCCACATGGAGGAATGATCTGTTGTAGAAGGAAAAATTGACAAATGGTAGCAACAACATTCACTTTATAGATGTTGCAGGAGGAAACTTCCCTATAATTGTGGTCATGTTCCTAAGAAAAGAGTAACCGAGTAGGTGGCTCATTTAATTACAAAACTGACCCAAAGAAAGGCAAGCAAATATATACCCATCGAATGAGCAGGAGACTCACTACATTCTAGATATTAGAACCTTGTGGATTGATTGAAACTGAAAAGTTAGGCACACAAGAGGAATTCGATGAGGGGAAAGCTAAAGTGAATTGATAGAGTGTTGACTCCACATGTGACTGCTAAGTTACAAAGAGTAATGAATATGATTCTACATAGTATCTTCATCCTGATGGTTCAGTGAACAAGCTTGAGGGTCCTAAAGTAAGTAATCTTGGATACTTTCAGGAGACGGTGGGTAGGAACGATATTCTTTGGATGTTTGTCCCCTTCACAAGTTAACAGGTTCTATATTGCTACTGGTTTATTATATTTAATTCATTTTCTGTTTATTTCTGAAGGATTTATGTATGATGAAGGTTTCCAGAATTAATTATTGTTTTCAAAATAAAGTAGGAAAGTTTATTTCCTGTAAATAATGAGTTAATGAATTCTACTTCTTACACATAATTTCATAGTAGAAATGGTAGGCTATCTTATAATATTATTTAGAAATACTATCACATTTCTACATATAGTTTCGCCCGATAATAAGTAGTATGCATAGATAAATAATAATTAGCATTACTGTATCTTTTCTTATAAAGTCACACATAAATAACAAAGGGTTTTAATAGAGTTATCATAGTTTTAACCAATTTTTATTTTATTTTACAGTTAGGGCTTATCCATAACTAAAGACATAAAATTTATTAACCTTCCAAAACAATGGCCCATAACTAAACACTGCAAATTTATTAACCTGCCAAATTAATAGATCTAGGTTCCATACGTAATGGCTTCTAGCAGAGGGTTTAATACCCATATAAATCAAATATATAAACGAATATTCCTTTTACCCAGTATCAATTATCATACAGCCGAAAGGCTTATGATTTTATAATTTATTTAAGTATTACTTTTTCACAACCGAAAGGCTTATGGTTTTATAAATTAATCAGTATCATTTGCATACAACCGAAAGGATTATCTTTTATTTTCAAAAACAAATTAGGGTTAAATTTTTACAAATAGCAAATGATATATTCGATTCAACCATAAAATCAAAGTAAATTTCTATCTAAGAATTTTAACACAGGTCGAAGGTTCAAGTCCCGTAAGGCCAAAGTTTTCAAGTAATAAAATAACTGAAACCACAACGAAAACACCTAATACCAACTTAGCATTCACAAATGAGGCAGTAATTTAAAAAAAAAAACTAGATAGGCCATACAAATCGAAAGAGGCCTTAACTATTTTTAAACCAGAATAACATTACTTTCATTTTGGATGCAGTAATCATAACCTACCAAACATTCTTTTCATTCATGGAATAATAAACAAAATATCAAGTTTATACAGAGCAGTTCTAACAAGTTATAAACATTTTAAACAATATACAAAATAAATACAAAATCTTTAAACCAAAATAGAAGTAAAAATCACAGAGATTGTTTACCCTTTAAACTCTGTTAAAAATTTTACAGTAAGAGTTTCAGTTTCTTTATTGAAACGACCACATTACAACTTCCTAGACTCCATGGTATGTAAACAAAGGATATTTAAAATATCTAAACTCTGTGTAACCCCTATTGTATCCTGAAGTCTCTTAAAGTAAAAACAACACATATCTATGCTAAAACACAATATTCTATACCATCGAACAGAAGGGAGGGCTGTGCAAATCCTTGTAACATCCAAACGAATACAGACCAACAAAAGAGAAACATTGTTCCAGCTTTATTTTCACACCGCCAATGACCGTAGGGTTCAAGTCTTAGTTCTTACCAGAACGCTTTTTGATGACGGTGCCTTGACCCAAAATTACTCTACAAGCCAAGCTTCAATGACAATGTAAATCCTTGAAAACACTCCTGACAGATAAACAAAGGATAAAGGTTAAACTTGAAAATATAAAAGTTTAAAATAAAATAGCATGGAATCAAAATTGGAAGCAAACAAAAACGAAGAAATAATTTACATCAGTGATGATTTTTCTCAGCAAAGAAAATTGTAGTGACAACTCTGCAAAGGAACCGGTGGTGGAGTTGAAGACCGGTGGTGAGGTGATGAAAACGTTGGAGTTTTGGAGGTTGTGGATTTGAGCATTGGAAGTTTCTAGAGCCCTTGGCTCTCCTCATCGACTCGAAACGCAAACAATTACATAGTATAATAAACCCTTTTGTTTTCCATTAGGGTTTTAACCCCTTTTCACAACTAGATGTTATATTTTTATCAATTAATCAATATGATCTATGATCTTATCTGAGAGAATAACATACACAATAATAATCACAAGAGACAAGAGACATAAAGAATTTTCCTTGGGGAAACCATAAAGGAGAAAACCCCACAACTTCCTCAGAGATAGAATGAGCACTAAAAGAAAAAGTAAAACCCAAAGGTACAAAGATGATCTCCAACAATTGCTCTCTCTCTCCCTTGTGTGAGATACTCCTCTCTCACTCATGCACTACTATTGAGTGAGTGTGCATGTCAAATAGAGAGTCTCACTCTCTATTTATAGTTGTTTTCCACTTGACAATTACTCTATAGGGCTGACCTCACTAGGAGAGTCTAATAACCCTAATATGACTCAACTGTGGGGACTATTGCCACGACTTGCAAAGAAGGTTTAACCTCAATGAATTTTCATGACTTTATTATATTAATGACTCTCTTGATCGGAGGAAAAAACATCTACATTGGGGTACAATGAAATACAATATAAAATATACAAGTGAATACATTCCAAAGTTACAGATACATCAACACTCCCTCTTAACTAGGAAGGTATTCTCTTGACACAGTTCATCAACACAAGTCTTCATTATTGGATCATCATCAAATCTGGATCATCATCATTGTTGTTTCCACAATATTGAACAAATGGTGCTATCTCTCAAATCTACTCGTCATACGAAGTTCTACAGAGCCAACCCTTTTTCATGATGGATGTAGGCCTAGCCTCCTTGTCGGTATTCATTAACAGAGCCAGCCATTTTTCATGCTAGATGTAATTCTATAGTGCCAACCCTTTTTCATTCTATATGTAGGTCTCCATTTATAGAGCCAACCATTTTTCATGCTAGATGTAGGTCTATAGTGCTATCCCTTTTTCATGCTGGATGTAGGTCTCCATCTATAGATCCAACCCTTTTTCATGTTGGATGTAGGTCTAAAGTGCCATCCCTTTTTCATGATGGATGTAGGTCTCCATCTATAGAGCCAACCCTTTTTCATGTTGGATGTAGGTTTATAGTGCCAACCATTTTTCATGTTGGATGTAGGCCTTGCCATATGCAAGGTATTTCTCTACAGAGCCAGCCCTTTTTCATGTTGGATGTAGGCCTTTCCCTCTGCAAGGTATTTCTCTATAAAGACAACCCTTTTTCATGCTGGATGTAGGTCTCCATCTACAGAGCCAACCCTTTTTCATGCTAGATGTAGGTCTACAGTGCCAGGCCTTTTTCATGCTGGATGTAGGTCTACAGTGCCAATCCTTTTTCATGCTGGATGTAGGTCTCCATCTATAGAGCCAACCCTTTTTCATGCTGGATGTAGGTCTATAGTTCTAGCCCTTTTCCATGCTGGATGTAGGCCTTTCCCTCTGCAAGTTCTTTCTCTGCAGAGCCAACCCTTTTTCATATTGGATGTAGGAATTTCCCTCTACAAGGTCTTTCTCTACAAATCCAACCTTTTTTCATGATGGATGTAGGCCTTTCCCTCTGCAAGGTATTTCTCTACAGAGCTAGCCCTTTTTCATGCTAGATGTAGGCCTAGCCCTCTACCAGGTATTTATCATCTCTGTGAGTAATCCATAAAGTAGCTACATCTCAAGACTTATTATATGCCTCTTGCAAAACCAGCAAGTTATCCCAGGACTGATTATATGCCACTGCAAAACCTGAAGGAGAATCCCAGGACTGATTACATGCCTTGCAACACCTGTGTACCCTACTATTACATCATCATCTTTAGATCATCTCATCGTCACACGGAGCACAACCCAGATACACATAACACAACACTTACATCAATGACCATGGGAGGATCAGCCTGCCTCCATGTTAGAAAGGCTCTCAGGACTTAAATCAATAAACATGGGGGGAACATCCCGCCACCATGTTGGAAAGGCTCTCAACACTTACATCAACGACCATGGGAGGCCCAGCCTACCACCATGTTAGAAAGGATTATGTGTATCTGCGTCTTCCAAGCTCATCACTTTCCCTTAGAAGGAATCTCTATGTGAAGTACACCAAGCCTCTCTATAAAGTATTCAAACTTTACTCTGGCCATTTCTAGCATAGAATCACATTAGGACTGATTACATCCAAGGATAACCTACGAGCTTCTCTAGGACCGATTACATTTGAGGAAAATATATAGGATTGATTACGTCTGAGCAACCTATGAGCTTTACCAGGATTTTATGCTCAGACAATTTGTCTCATCGGCTATGCTAGAAATCCTCACTCCCTCTTTCTATATATCTCGATCTAGATCACATACTGGAGCTTCACTGCTACTCTCTTAGCTGTACTCAGCTCCATACAGAACTTCATCCTATGAAACCAGTAGCCCATACTCAACTATACCCTCATTAGAGGAATTTTGGGGTCTAAAATGGGCCTCCTAAGGAAAATAATAAAATAATATTGATTAATTTTGGAGGAAGAAAGAAAAAAACTACTTTTTGTGTTCGTATTTTCGACATATCTCCCTGTGTTTTTACTCAAATTTCGATCGGGAAAGCTCGTTGGATGCGGAATTTGATTCCGCATCCAAGGAGCTCTCCCAATCGAAATTTGAGTAAAAACACAATGAGATATGTTGAAAATACAAACAAAAAAAGTAGTTTTTTTTAATGACAAATATGTCAATTCAACCATTATGGTTGACTTATTTTATTGAAATTCTATTGGTTCTTGAATTCCAACTCACAAAAACTTATTTTGGCACGTTTTCTTATAAGGCCCATTTTAGACCCCAAATTTCCTCTAATGTCAGGTACCTCACTGCATGCCAAGTGAGCATGTCTCGGATCCATTAGGAACTGGCTCAGGTTGTTCACAACAAAGCATGTGTCTAGTCTTGTATTCATCAGGAACATCAAAT
The DNA here is from genome assembly GCA_001517045.1 of Pseudotsuga menziesii. Classification (NCBI taxonomy): domain Eukaryota; kingdom Viridiplantae; phylum Streptophyta; class Pinopsida; order Pinales; family Pinaceae; genus Pseudotsuga; species Pseudotsuga menziesii. Next base: position 198,133 of record LPNX010692212.1, on the reverse strand, counting down.
CATATGATGATACATCATGGCATCGATCGTATTTGATGAAGCATCACTCAATAGATTCATGTTTGATGCCAAAGGTGTTGCCATAGCCTTGCATTCCATAATCCTAAACCTCTTGAGGATATCCACTGCATACTTCCATTTTCCAAGGGATATTCCATCTGCACTTTGCCACACCTTCATGCCTAGAATTAGTGCATCATACCCAAGTATTTTAACTCAAACTCAGAAGAAAGTCTCCTTCTTTCATCTTTAATGAGTTCATATTTTCTTGTCAGGAATAAGTCATCGACATATAACGGGAGAATCACTGGTTTTCCGCCTTCAACCTTGAAGCAAAGGTTGGAATCCATTTTAATCTTAGTAAAGCCTAGAGCCATCAGTAATCTGTCCATCCTATCATACCATGTCAAACCTTAGGATATTCTGCAGTCACTCCCTCTGAAGCAGAGCATAATTCTCCCTCTTCTTTCCGTACTCTATGTATTGAAACATTCTGTACTGGAGTGATAAGTAGCTTCCTCTACTACTAATATTCTATGTATCCATCTAGGGTTACTGGATACCAAGATCCTCTATCTTAAACTTTTTGAAAATTTCTTCTTGCACCCATTTGTGAGCTTGTCATTGTCTATAGGATTTCATCTTCAACCTTGTAGCAAAGGTTAATATATTCATCACTCTAGGTGATATTCAAGCTCCTCATGTATTTGTTATCCCATGGGTGCCTTTTGAGCTCGTACACGGCCTTCTTTAATTTGCACACATGATTTTTCATGTCATGTGTCTCAACTCCCAGTGGCTGCAAATGTCTCTTCGTAGTCTATGCCTTCTTTCTGTGAGAAGCCTCGTGTTACGAATCTTGAAATGTCGTCCCTTGTTCTTCGGAACAAGTCTCATCCTTATTTTCTTGTAGGTGATTGCACGCGATCTTTCCTACAATTAAAATGCACCAGTTGTATGGTTAGAAACATTTCATAAGGCATATTCACAATGGAAAATTCTTATGCATAAATATATAATCATGCAAATATTTTACCCAATATAACATTCATCCATATCTCATATACATAGAAACTTTCCAGATGCCTTCCATCTCTACCATAACATTATTGAGATTCTGCACTAATCCCAATATGTCAGCAAAGAGGTTTCATCCTAAATAAGTAGCAATGGGGTATTGTATAGCACTATATCCTACTTACCCATAACATGCATATTAGTAGTATATTGTTCATTGCTGCAGACATTATATGATGCATAATACATTTCAAAACTAAACAATGTCATATAAACAACTATATATATAGGAAAAGGCAATTCAAATACTTATCTTTATTTGTTTCATGGGTAGACTCCTTCTTGAGCCTTCAGCTTCATTCATAACATCGTAATTTCTTATCCAAATGCTAAGATGGATAAGAGGTTCTTCAAGAATTGAGTCCTTCATATTCCTCATCGCTTGAGGGATCTTCGTGAGAGCTTGATCTTTAGTTACTCCCATCTTCTCTTCTCTTATTATGAGTCGAGATTCTTCTTGTGTGAACTCTTCCTAGAGTCTATTGAAGGTAATCACTTCCTTCTGGTATACATTCCTTGAATGAATGAATCCCATGATCCTGGGAGGCCATTCAAGGTGGTTATGACAATATCTTATTCTCCTTCGATTTCTTCGTCATAGCATTGAACACTTCCTTTTGGTGTCTTCAAGGATGACACATGAGGGATGAGATTATCTTTAATAGAATTTGCAATGATTCTCTTGGCTCTATCCTTAGCCTCATCCCCTTCTGTCTCTTAGACCTTTCTTACTGAAATACTGATCCAAGTAAATTTATTCAAGGATCACAGAGGTCCTATACTTCCGTATTCTGAATTTTTTAGCTTCACCAATCTTTTCATCAAGTTGGTGTAATTAGTCATTTTTAAATGAGAACCTTAAATGTAAATAGAAAATATTTAGATCTTACTGATTTGAGGTGTTCTTCTTGGTTCTGGAGCTGGCTGATCTAGGGTTTGTCAGAGAAACCCTAATTTTCAAAACTTGGAATTTCAAAATTATAATTGGATATAAATATGCACCTATTCAAAAAGAGTTTTCCAATGTACTCCTTTTCTGAAAACAGTGGAGAGAAGCTATCAGAACATGAATCCCTAGCTTTCCAAATTCTTCTACAAAAATGACTAATATTTCTTCTGCTGTATATACGAAGTTTCAAATCCTTTAGGTCTGAATATTCTCATTGTGATAGCATGTTAATTCTTATTTCCAACCCCATAGGTTAGAGTAGAAAGAGATTCTCCAAGTAGGAATTATTTGGATTTTCCCAAGGTGAATGTTTTTGGGACTGTTCAGGATAGTGAGATTGTATGGACTACCATGTGTCACGATTTCACATTCTGGGTCTAAACAAATTAAAACAGAAACTAAAGTCCATTCCCTACCTGCAACAACTTTCAAAATTTCGTTTGGACCTTCCTAGCCTGAGATATAGAAAATATCCCTAGATCACCTGTTTATGACTGTATTCCGGAGAAGGCTGGAACCCTGATTTGGAGGAACCATATATCCCAAATTATAGTGAATATGAGGCTGAAATTTTTACATAGTGTACAACACAAATTTCTCTTTGGCCTGTAAAAATTTCTGCTTCTGAGCCTTCTCTTATCTTGCATTATAGAAAAATTTCTAGGATTACTAAATTCCGTCTTCTAGGGTATCTAGGAATGAAATCGTAATTTCCATTAGCTTCCATTGTAGTGTTAGAATAATCAACCCATAGTTAGCTACCTTAGACATTAATTAATCCATTTTGTCTTATTTTCCTAGTTTCCAATATTCCACTCTATGCAAGTTGTCTTCCACATTTCCTAGAAGTCAAACTTGCTAAAACTGAGTCATGGAGCACTTGGGAAACCTCCTAGAATCCATGTTTAGCATATATGATTTATTCCAGATCCTCCCTAGCGCATATCTGCTTTTTCTGCTAAGTTTCCTGCTTTATTGAGATATATGGCAAAAGGGAAAGTAAGACTAGGTGTAGTTGACTTGTTTTTTTCCCTCATCATCCTCCATTCTTTTCTCCTAATAAAAGCATGTATGATTTGTCTTTCCATCACTTATTATCTTTCCTACTTGAATTTTCCAATTCATGAGCCTCTAGGTAGATTTGGAAACTGCTTTATGCACCTATGGGGTATTTGACTAGATTTAGTAAGCCTACTTTTGACTATTTCGAAGGACATCCTTATGAATTTGAATATATCATGTAATTATATATTTCAGTAGCCTATGACTTCATAAGGTTGGATATTGTACACTTATTCAATACAGATTAGTGTTATGCTCCAATTTCAGTCTCCTTTGTGTGTAAATTTGCATGTTTGATTAGCAATTTTGTGAGTGCAATTGTTCTATCACTTGGGTTCAGTTTCCACATGGTATCAGAGCCTTTGTAGATCAATTTCTCTCCTTCCATATTGCTATTGTAGGTTTGACATCTTGACTGGGAGCACATTCTGCTGGTTGAGGGGCACAGTTCAGAGCTATGGATCAATCTCAGAAGATCATCTTGACTCCATTTAATTTCTTTGAATGGAAATTAGAGATGGAGATACTGTTGAGAGTGAAGGGTCTCTATAGGGTTACTATGGAAATTGAGGCAGAAGCCAATGCAGCTGCAGAGAAAATTAAATGGCACAACAGGAGGGATGAGGCCTATGGTCTTTTGTGTCTGATCATATCAAGAGACCGCCTCTTCCACTTTATGGATTGAAATCACCTAATGAAGTATGGGATAAGCTTGTAGATATTTTTGGTAAGATAGATGAGATGAGAGGACATCAAATCGAGAATGAATTGATCTCTCTGAGTCCCAGCAGCTTCGAATCCCTGCAACTCTACTTTTCCAAGTTTAAAGCCCTTGTTTTGCAGCTAAAACAATGTGAAATTGAAAAGAAGGAAGAGAAACTAGTTTTTTTCCATACTCTCGAAGATTGTCCTTGAATATTCAGTGTTTTTTTCTACCTTCCATGCCACCAAGTTGATAGATCGATCCTGGAAGATGCCTAAGCTTGCAGATTTCATGGAATCCCTCACACAAGAACAAGATAAATTGGTGATGATGGGCACCATCAAACCTTCCAAAGACCAAGCTTTGGTTACTGGAGATTCAAGGGTGGATTCAAAAGGCAAGAAGAAAGATAAGAAGCCACCTGAGAAAAAGAGAGTCAAGAACAAGTCTCAAGAGGAGCCCCAAGGCTCCAAGAAGAACTTCCAGAAGAAGAAGAACAAAGGAGAAATGAGCAAGTGTGCATACTGCAGCAAGGGCTATCATCCTAAAAGCTCTTGCATGAAGAAGAAAATTGACATGTTGACCCAACTCCTGGAGAAGAATAACATTTGCCTTTTTGATTGCTCAAAGAAGAGGGAAGGAGGATCAAATTTAGAGGATAGAGAGAGAGTACATGCTTTGGTTGCTGGCACATCAAGCTCACCTAGCTCCATCATAGACTCTGGAGCTTCAAGACATATGGTTTCAACCAAGGAGGCATTCTCCTCTCTTGACATGTTGAAAGTTCCACCAATAGTGCTAGGAGATTACTCTCTCACTGATAGTTTGGGGAGAGGAAGGATTGATCTTGACCATGGTAAGTTCAGTAATGTATTGTATGTTCCAGGTCTTGCCTCTAACCTCTTGTCAATGTATCAGATGACTCACATAGGGTCTCCAAAGAACGTCATCTTATCCCCTGATGATGTTGAGATCACATATATCTCAAATGGTAAAGTCATTTCAAAAGGAGTTGTAGATCACACTTCAAAGGTATACATGTTTTCACATTTTCTACCCTACTCAAACCCCTCTGCTCTTCTGATTCATGCTAATGAGGCAAGTAAGATTTGGCATGAAATATTTGGCCATATTAACTATAAGTATCTTTCTGATCTAAGTGAAAAAGAAATGGTCATAGGGTTACCAAAGATTAAATTTTGCAAGGGAGTCTGTCAAGGCTGTATCCTAGGAAAACACCCAGAGCATAAATTTGAGAGAGCTAGTCATGAGAGAACCTTTGCACCTCCTGAGTTGATCCACGGTGATTTTTCTGGTCCATTTCCTCATATGTCAATGAGTCAATCCAAATATGTGTTGACCTTCATAGATGAATTTTCTAGGTATTGTTTGGTTTACTTCCTGAAGCATAAGTCTGTATTCTAGGAAAACACCCAGAGCATAAATTTGAGAGAGCTAGCCATGAGAGAACCTCTGCACCTCTTGAGTTGATCCACAGTGATGTTTTTGGTCCATTTCCTCATATTTCAATGAGTCAATCCAAATATGTGTTGACCTTCATAGATGAATTTTCTAGGTATTGTTGGGTTTACTTCCTGAAGCATAGGTCTGAATTTTTTGGCCTCTTCAAAGTCTTTAAGGCCTTGGTTGAAAACCAGTCTGGGAGGAAACTCAAGATCCTCAGATTTGACAATGGTGGTGAGTATGTCAAGTCTGAGTTCATTCAATATTGTGAAGATAGAGTTATTCATATGTAGCATTCAATCCCTTACACACCACATCAAAATGGTGTTGCTGAGAGAAAGAACAAATCACTGAAGGGGATGGCAACTTGTATGATGGAGGCTAAGACTTTTCCACCAAATTTTTGGGCCGAGGTTATAAACTGTGCATCGTATATCAAGAATAGGGAAAATAATAAACAAATTTATGGTATGACTCCTTTCGAAGCTTGGAGTGGGCACAAGCGAGATGTGACCCATTTCAGGATTTTTGGCTCAAAGGCTTGGGCTAGAATTCCAACTAAAAAGAGAAATGATTTGCAGACCCAAAGCCAAGAGTGTCTATTTGTTGGGTACTCTGAATATTCAAAAGGGTACAAGCCGATCAATTTGAGCACAAACAAATCCTTCATTGAAAGGAGTGTTCAGTTCCAAGAAGGGCCTTTAGCAACAGTTGAAGTTGGAGAGTCTTCTTCACCACTAGAACCATTGAATGTAAGTGAAGAGACAAATGAGTTTGCTGATTCTGATATGTATGATAATGATGATTTAATTGCAGATCCTGATATTCCTTCAAGACCAAAATGGGTAGCAAAGACCATTCATGCAGCTGGGGAACTAGCTGGGAATCCTGGTGATCCTAGGAGGACTAGATCTCAGTTTGAGAATGCCCTGTGTATGAAAGACCCTTTGTTTGCATAGAAGTGTTATCTGATGGTTGAATCAGACCCACAGACCTATGAATATGCAGCACATGATCCAATATGGAAAACATCCATGAAAGAATAATTCAGCTCACTCCAGAAGAACAACACTTGGGAACTGGTTGATCTTCCCCCAGGGAGGAAGCTAGTTCAATGTAAGTGGGTTTTCAAAACTAAGTTTGCTGGTGATTGTTCACCTTTGAAATATAAGGCCAGATTGGTAGCCAAGGGATGCTCACAGGTACATGGTATTGACTACAATGAAACCTTTGCACCAGTGGAAAAGATGGACTCCATCAGGCTAGCCTTAGCCATTGCAGCTTCAAAGCAGTGGGAGGTACATCACATGGATGTGAAGTGTGCTTTCCTGAATGGAGATCTCACTGAAGATATTTACATGCATAAACCTCAAGGGTTTGTTACTAATCCATCTTTTGTGTGCAGGCTAAAGAAATCATTGTATGGGCTTAAGCAAGCCCCTAGGGATTGGTATGCCAAGATTGATGGCTTTCTGCTGTCATTGAGTTTTTTTCGATGCAAGTCTGATCCTAATGTTTATTTGAAGCTGATTCATGGTTATTTGATGATTATTTTCTTGTATGTGGATGACCTTCTGATTACAGGAAGTTCAAAGAAATATATTTCCTCCTTGAAGGATGCAATGAACCATGCATTTTCTATGGCTGATTTGGGGTTCTTGAGCCAATTCTTGGGTCTTGAAATTGCTCAATCCCAACATGGAAAAAAATTACATCAGTATAAGTATGATTTATATTTTTTGAAGAAGTTCAACATGAAAAATTGCAAGCCAATAAAGACTCCGTTCCTTTCAGGAGTTAAGCTTGAAGAAGCATGTTCTTCTCCTATGGTAAATAATACAATGTATAGGAAGTTGATTGGGTGTTTGCTGTACCTTACAAACACTCGACATGATATTTCTTATGTAGTAAGTGTGGCTTAAAGATACATGGATCATCCTCATTAGATCCATTGGAGAGCAGCCAAAAGGATCCTTAACTTTGTTCAGGGAACAAGAACTCATGGGATCTTATACAAAGCTAAATCTGATCTTGATTTCATTGGGTTTACTGACAGTGATTGGGAAGGTGACAACAAAGATCAAAAGTTAGATAAGGATATGTGTTCATGCTTGCTGAAGGACCAATCAGATGGTCAAGCAAGAAACAGAGTGCCATAGCACTCTCATCTACAGAAGCAAAGTACAGAGGAGTTGTAAATGCAACAACTCAATGTTTATGGTTGCAGGGGATACTTGCGAGTGTGGCTTTGAATCAGAGTTTTCAAATATTATATATTGTGATAATCAGAGTACCATTCAAATATGCAATGATCCATTTCAGAGACAGAGAACCAAACACATTAAGATCCATATGCACTACATCAGACAGCTTGTTGATGATGGCACCATTCACCTACTCTTCTGTGCATCTTCAGAACAAGTAGCATAAATATTCTCCAAAGTTTTTTGTGAGAAGACATTCAGAAATCTCAAATCACTGCTGGAGATTTCTGATCATGCTATGAAGCATGATTGATGACAAGATTTTCAAATTTTGTTTTACTGTCCATGTGTAAGGGAGGATTTTCCCACTGGGTTTTTGCCTCTTTCCTTGGTTAAATGGACATGCAGTATGTAAAGGGTGACTAAGCCTTGTTTCTAGGCCCTATATTTTTCTGATATTTTCTCATAAAGTTAGGATTAAGGGGGAGTGTTATAATAATCAACCCATAGTTAGCTACCTTAGACATTAATTAATCCATTTTTGTCTTATTTGCCTAGTTTCCAATATTCCACTCTATGCAAGTTGCCTTCCACATGTCCTAGAAGTAAAAATTGATAAAATTGAGTCATGGAGCACTTGGGAAACCTCCTAGAATCCATATTTAGCATATCTTCTTTATTCCAGATCCTCCCTAGTGCATATCTGCATTTTCTGCTAAGTTCCTTGCTTTATTGAGATTTATGGCAAAAGGGAAAGTAAGATTAGGTGTAGTTGACTTGTTTTTTGCCCTCATCATCATCCATTATTTTCTCCTAATAAAAGCATGTATGAGTTGTCTTTCCATAACTTATTATCATTCCTACTTGAATTTTCCAATTCATGAGGATCTAGGTAGATTTGGAAACTGCTTTATGCACCTATGGGGGATTTGACTAGATTTAGTAGGCCTACTTTTGACTATTTCGAATGGCATCCTTATGCATTCAAATCTCTCATGTATTTATATATTGTAGCAACATATGACTTCATAAGGTTGGCTATTGTACATTTTTTAATACAGATTAGTATTATGCTCCAATTTCAGTCTCCTTTGTGTGTAAATTTGCATGTTTGATTAGCAATTTTGTGAGTGCAATTGTTCTATCACTTGGGTTCAATTTCCACATGCAGCTATATTTTGGTTGTACAGTGAAAATTTTATGGTTCAGAAAATGATACCACTAGTAGATGCACCTTATTGAGGTGATTTATCCTAGCCCTTCTTTCTTTATGATTCATGGAGACACTACTACATTTCGATCCAAAATCCGACGAAAAAATCCGACGGCGCGTGGATTTCTCTTTTTAAACTTACCAAAAATCACAAAAATACATTTTTTTTTTGTAAATGTGGCCACAAGCATCTGTTAAGCGATGGTATTCTCATAACCGTCGCTTAACCGACGATGCGTTAGTCAGGAAGGTCATTCAAACAAACAAAGAAAAGCCAAAACTCACATAGGGCGTGGAACCTACAAATGCCATACACGCCAAGGATTCACCTTTTAGCATAATACCGTGAGAAGGCTGTCTGTTTGGACTACCTAATGGAAACACAGATCGCACAGCTCAACTCACTGCAGAGCCAGGGATCGTATAGATCCATAGCTTTCCCCACACATATTGATATTGTATGCACAGTTTGCTCAAATTAAGCACAGTACTGGATTTCGAGCGAATTGCAATTTCCAGGATAGAATGTCTTATGCATACCTTTTCTAGGCTAGAATGTCTTACGCATACCTTTTCAAGTACATTGTCATAGGAGACACTGGTAGGCATCTTGATCTGTATACATTCATTCTATTCTATGTGTATCCATGGAAAATTGAATTGCACTTTCACTAGAATGAATGAAATGATAAATGTTTTGGTGTTTGGCAGGAGTGGGGAAGTCATGCCTATTGCTGCAATTCATGGACAAGAGGTTCTAGCCAGTGCATGACTTGACAATCGGGGTGGAATTTGGGGCACGCATGATCACCATTGGCAACAAGCCCATTAAAATTCAGATCTGGGATACGGTAACACCCTATCAATTTCTCATTGGTTTCTTTTTACTTTTCATCTCGTGTATATGCTACCCCTCGCAGAATTCATCTTGAAATTGTAACTGGTACAAACCCATTTACACTCGGATAGGATATCTACCGAACCCATCTTGATATGTTGGCGATTTGTGTGAATTTGAGACATGCATCCTTGAGCTTCATAACCTTGATGTGCATATGAAATGAGCCCCTGGTTTAGATGGGTCTACGTCAGTTACCATCCATTTTCTCACTGGCTTCTGTTCTTCTTATTTTCATTTTGTATGTATGCGATCCTATGCAGAATTCAACTTCAAAATATAACTAGCAGAGCCTCATTTACACCCGATATGATATGCGCCGAACCCATCTTGATATGTTGGTCATTTTTGTTAATTTGAGGTATGCATCCTCGAGCATCACAACCTTGAGGTGAATATGAAATGAGACCTTGGTTTAGAGGGGTCCGGGGCAGTTACTATCCATTTTCTCGTTGGTTTCTATTTTTTGGTCCTTTTCTTCCTTACATCTTGTATGTATGGGATCCCTACAGAATTCATCTTGAAATTGTAAATAGCAGCGTCTCATTAAAACTCGGGGATGATATGCACTGAACCCATCTTGGTATTTTGGTAATTTGTGTTAATTTGAGATATGCATCCTCGAGTTTCACAACCTTGAGCTGCATTTGAAATGAGACCCTGTTTTAGATGGGTTCGGAGGCTGGGCCAGTTACCATCCATTTTCTGATTAGTTTCTTTTGTTTGTCCTTTTCTTCTTTTCATCTTGTATATATGGGATCCCATGCAGATTTCATCTTGAAATTGTAATGAGCAGAGGCCCATTTAAACTTGTCTATGGATATGCATTGAACCCATGTTGGTATGTTGGTCATTTGTTTGGTATTTTGGCAATTTGTGTTAATTTGAGATATGCATCCTCGAGTTTCACAACCTTGAGGTGCATATGAAATGAGGCCCTGTTTTAGATGTGTCCGGAGCTCGGGCCAGTTACCATCCGTTGTCTGATTAGTTTCTGTTTTTGCCTTTTTCTTCCTTTCATCATATATGCAATCCCAGGCAGAATTCATCTTGAAATTGTAAGGAGCACAAGCCCATTTAAACTTGTCTATGATATGCGTTGGACCCATGTTGATATGTTGGCCATTTGTGTGAATTTGAGATATACATCCTTGAGGTTCACAACCTAGAGGTGCCATATGAAATGAGACCCTGGAGTGTCCATATTCAATGCACCCAATTCACTCTCTAGATGCAATGCACTGTAATAAAGACACATGACGAGCTGATAGGCCACACCACCCTCACTGCCGCTATAGAATGCATTATGCTTCCAAGTGTTGCAAATGTCTATGATATCTCCCAACATTTCTAACTTTTTCCAAGGTTTTCAGGTTTATTTTTCTGAGTTTTTTTCCAAATTTTCGAAGTCCAAGCTTACGCTTTTTGACATTTTCCTGCATATTTCCAATTTTTTTTTTCGGGCCCTTGGTGATGTATTCCTGGAAACGATTTTTGCAACAAGGGGTTCAATCAGAGGATTTTTTAAATTTGCATTTGTTCCCCCTTGGATTTCAATATTATTCTATATGGAAATCCATGAAGTAGATGCTCTAACATCGTATGAGGTCATATGTTCTTGCCCATGTTTGAATCAATTCTTTGAGAGGGAAGGATGTCAGGATTTTTATTTTGAGTTTAACCATGTTTCTCGTTTTACA